>PVJC01015127.1:0-35482 GCA_004026665.1 Murina feae
TTTTTTTTGAGGGGGGAGTGGTTCCTTTGCACATCAAGGAAATCATCTCTTTGTCTTAAATACCACAGAAAGTTTCTTCCAGTTTATCTTTTGAGTTAGTTTATGCTGCTGTTTGCCACCTGGCAATTCTACATTTGCATGCAGTTGTCACCTCCACCCCCACCTCCTCCTCCTTCTGTTCTTTCTTTTTTATTTTTTGAGGGTGTGGAAATGACGTTTCCAAGGTAATCTCTGATAAAAATTGACTCTAGGTTTAAAATATCCAATTACCAGTGTTTCTGGATGAGTTGGCAAATAGCCTGCTGCTTATAAGTCCTCTTTGAAGATAATAGTTAAGACAGGAAAAAACTCATTTTTTAATAAGAGATGACCTACAGGCCCCAGGAAAGGGCAAAGGGAGAGGGACTTGGATGGGGCTGGGCAGGCGGTTTTGGTGGGTCTCTGATGAGCCTTTCCTCTCTCCACTCCCAGCTGAGCTCCCAGGGTCCTCAGCAGTGAGGCTGGCCTCCCTGCGAGACCTGCCCGCCCAGCTCCTGGAGCTGTACCAGCAGGGTTTCTTGCTGGTGGCCCTGCACCCTTTCGTGCAACCAACCCACAAGCAGGAGAAGACACCCCTGGAGCACATCTTCAGGGCCATCCTGATCAAGAAAACGGACAGGTAAGGCCTCCAAGGTTGGATGGGGAGCATCATGAGGTGGCTAGTGTGTGTTGACAGGGCCTCTGCCCTCTGACAGGTAAGGCAAAACACTGACAACCAGAGAAAATTTCCTAGTGTCCTGTGACTGTCCATGCCTGACAGCTTACATAGAGGATTCCATTTTACACCTTCTCCCTCCTTTAATTTATTGGATTAAACTCAGCTAGAAAAAAAGCGTCTCCTCCGAAGAGGAGTACTGCCAGAACAGTTAAAGTATAATACTATAATCTGAAAAGCATGGCTAGAAAAACACACTCATTGTTTAAGGCTACATACAAACTTAATGGTTTTCCCCACACTCTAGACATACTTGACCATTTTGAGCCCACCATAAATTCCGTCAATCCCTTAAGAGGAAAAACAAAAGCCACCTGAATCTATTGCTGTAATTGATTTGGTTTTGATTTTGGTTTTCGAAGCTTTGATGATGTTTCTCAGGATGGCTTGACCAGTTGAATGCTTCCTCTTATTGTATTTTTATTGGGTCTAATTAGAAAAAGAGAAATGGAGGTTGGTTTCTCAAAAGGAACAATAAATATTAATTTTAAATATATATTTTTTTAAAACAACGAAGGCGGGATAGAAAACTATGCTTTTGCTGCTTTTGTAAAAAAAAAAAAAATCAATTGAAATGAAGTCTGGCAGAGGGAAACAGATCTGTCCTTTGGCCATCCATCACAGGAGGAATGACAACATGGACCATAGTTTAAAAGGAGGAAGAGTGCAGAATAACTACTTCTTTTTTCTCTCTTTTTACAAGTTGGCTTGCCAGGTGGACAAATGTTGGGCTGGTGAGCTCAGGAGGACAGCCAGAGCAGGAAGCTGTGTGGCTAAGATGGGCTCCTCTTTGCTGCCAAGCAGAGTTCATTTCTTCACAGCTGATCAGGCTCAGGGGTTCTTAGTCTGAGCCAATGTGCATTAGAATTTAAGGTGAAGGATGACATACGCCTTTGCTAATGTCCAGAATTACCATGGTATTTGTAGAGTGAAACTTGTTTCTAACATCTGCCTTTTTGGCATATTTGTTTCTTTATGTTGATTGGCTGTGGATCAATATCTGGGTCAATCACAAGAGGAAATGGTTCTGGGAGCCATAGTGGTTTCAGGTTCCACATGAGACATGCATGATGACAGCTATTGAGCATCTGCTGTGTGTCAGGCTTTATGAGTGTCATTTCACCTCATAATCAGCCTATGAAGTTAGATACTATTTTTATTTCCAAAGGTGAGGAAGCTAAGACCCAGACGTTGAGGTATTTGTCAAGGTACCTAATGAGCTTACTTTCTAGAAGAGGAAAATGGGTCAAGCTGTTAAGAAGAATGAAACATCAGTGTGCAGGGGGGTTTTCAAAAAAGAGAAGATGCATTCTCTGTGGGTTTGAGTTCACTCTAGTCCAGAGTGCCTAGACTACCCACCAGGATGACTGTAATGAACATTCTAGATACAAGAAATTCCTTGTACAACTTTGTGCTGGGTCTTCTTTGAAACTGCTCCCATCTTGTTTTTTTGTTTTAAAGAAATTGCAAAAGTTTGCTAATTTTCCAAGTACGGTAATGAAAATGGCAACTTGCTATTCTTAATGGCAAAATGACCAAGAGAATTTGCCCACTTCCATTCCCTGTCAGTATTGTGTGGGAAGAGTGGAAAAGCAAGCATTTCATTATACAATATAATTTTAAAGTACAGGCACTTTCTCTCCTCGCAAATGCAATAACCATGTTTTTGCATCATGAGAAAAATACCCCACACTATTAAAGTTAAACAATCAAAAAATCGCACAACAGAACTTTTCTTTAGGGAGTTTAGTAGAAACAAAACAAAATAAATCTTATGTGATTAATTTTTAATACAGACAGTTAAGATGATATTTTTCACAAAGTCTGCCAAAGTTCTGACAGCTGTAGATGCTGTTAAATGAAATGATTTCACTCTCCATGAGAAAGTAAATGCCTAGTTAATGTTTTGTCAGTAGATCGCATTGAAAGAGGTGCAGATAAACTTTCTAGATTACTGTCAGTCCAGATCAAGTTCATTAGCGAGAATCACCATGGGATAACTGCTTAAAACTTGGATATGCACTTTAATGTGTTTGAAAGGTGAACGTAAAGTTTTTGGCAAATAAGTAGGTTTTAGGGTCTACAGCAAGACCAGGAAAAAGAACAAAACCATGCAAGCTTACATTCATCATTCACGCTCACTGAGCTTGTATTCTTTGTAAGGGACATGCTAGGAGCTCTACGTCATGGGACACCGGCGGGCACAAGTTCAAGGTTCATCTGCGTAAGGAGCCTGCCTTCCAGGCATCTACAGTTTAACTGAGAAAATAAGGCATCATACCCTGGGAGTCTGGGAAAAGGAGAAGTCACCTCCTGCTGGAAAGGAAACTAAGGACATATCTCTGGAAGGAGTAGCTTTTAATTTGGACCCGGTTTCTTTCGGGCTAACGTAGGAATAATGCACATGCGATGGGAGGATTTTATTTGTCTTAGAATGAAATGTTTTCTAGTGGAGTTTGGGTAATTTGAGAGCATCATGGACAGTCTAACTAGATTATTAATGAGTCATTCCCAAAGCTCGGTACAGTAACATTTCTCTGAGCCCTCTATCATTTTGACAGATTTCACTTACATCTATGAAAAATTGTCTGATCCTTTCTTTTGAAAATTCTTATAAATGCCATTTCATTTTAGGATGGCAGGCCAAATCACACATCTAGCTATAAATTGTTCTTAATCCTAAGTGTGTTGAATTTGTCAGTTACTTTAAAAACTGATTCAAGAGTGACTAGCCAAACGAGACACTTAGAATAAGTAGAGAGTTTGTACTTCCTTCTCTCTACTCTTTCTTTGGGACACAGAATGATTTTTTAAAAAAATATTTTTTATTGATTTTTTACAGAGAGGAAGCGAGAGGGATAGAGAGAAACATCGATGAGAGGGAAACATCGATCAGCTGCCTCCTGCACACCTCCTATTGGGGATAGGGCCAGAGTGATTTTTAACAGACAGTATTATTGCATTTGCTCTGAATTCTAAATACAGTTAAGTTGTCCTTCATTTTTTTTCCCCAGGCCGTTTTCCTTAGAATAAGTTGCCAAAGATCTCAAAACGTGATGACTAAGAGAAGTCGGTTATTAAAACGTCACTGCTGATATTTCGTGAGTGTGGGTTTAATTCTAGGTCATTGATGGTTGTAGACATAAGTACAAAAACGCTTTGTGGCGATTAATTTTTCAGCTGTTGAATTGTCATTGTTCACACATTGAGCTAGTACGAGGTGTCAGTGGTGTGGTTTTTTTTCATCATGAATGAGTTGAAGTCATTTGAGTCCAGGTCCCCTGAAATAATGCCTTAAATGGTACAGAGGACCAGGACATTTGTCAGCTCTGTCGACATTTTGGCCTGGGGTCAGTGGGTGGGACACACAGCGGAACTGCAGCTAATGGAGAGGGTGAAACCCTGTTGGGAGGTGAGAAAATGCATACAATTGAAACTGCCCTTGAAAATCTCTTTAATTGCCCATGAAATGTAATTCCATAGCATCTCTCTACCTGACCCATGCATGTTTTCCAGATTGGTGTGTCCAACAGTGAGCCCCGAGGGGAAGGAAGTTGGTTAGGGTTTCTAGAGACTGTTCATTAGAATCACACCTAGGGGGCTGAGATGCTTGCACCCAGGGAGGTGTGTGTGTGGGAACTGAGACTGAGGAAACAGCATCTCCATGCCTCCTGTCTCACATCCATTCTGGGGCACATCTGCTGCTGTCTGAGTAGAATAACTGGCACCATTTTAAGTGGTAAGTGTTCCTCCCGTTCAGTTAGATTTTTCTGAGATAAACATGTGTGATATAGCTTCACTTAGGCAAAGATGATTCTAAAGAGCTCCCAGCTCTCAAGAAACTTACGTACTAGGGGAATGTAAAGTCTATATGCAAATTATGCGGGTCTCCGTTTTCACCTCTCACCTGGAGTTTGCTCACAGAGGGAGGAGGCTTCTCAGCCCCATCTGCTCTGGTCTGGAGGGATGGGTAGATTTGAACAGGGCACAAGTGGTGAGACACTGGCCCTCGGGATGCTGGCCTAGGGGAGCCAGGAGCCTGGGAAAGTTAACCACAGATGATGTGGGGTGACCGGAGCACGAGGTCTGGAGGGAAATGGGGAGAAGCATGGGGCCTGGATCCAAGAGTCCTCTGACAGGCAAGCTGAGGAGTTTGAACTCCATCCTGAATAGGGAACCAGTGCAATATTTTTGTTTTGTTTTGGAGGAGCATCCATTAGAAGTACGGAGTTTTCAAAACCTTAAGAGGGGAAGAAATGCAAGTTGAGAAAACATGGTGATAGTTATGGTGGGAGATGATCAGTAATTAGAGTAGGTTGTAGTAAAAAGCTAAGGAAGACAGATGTGAGATAAGTCGTAAGAGGAAATACTGGATTTAATGTTTAGCTGAAAGGGACAGCATGGAGGAAGAAGACAAATCAGAATATGAGCTTTTGACTCCGGAAAAACCGGATTAACTGGAAAGGGGCAGTGATGGTGAAGGGGATGTGTCTGATGGGTTTTCCCAAAAGCAGACTCTTATAGGATCCTTAAGGAAGTTCTCCCAAGAGGAATCAGTTAGGAGGGGAGACATAGAATAGGGAAGGAGAGGAAGCCATCAGGTTGATATAGGGGGAAGTGGGGAGTCTACCTTGAGGCTGGGCAACTGGCCTCCACCCTCCTGCACCTGAGAGCCACTTGCCGTGAGCTGCTCCAGACACGTCCAGGTCTAGGGCACATCCAGGTGAAACAGTTCCAATAGCCAAAGAAGACTTCAAGTCATGCAGAAGCTGAGGGACACACAGAACCGGGAAGGGTGCTCGGAGAGGACCTGGGTGGAACACGGATAGCATCTACCACAGGAGAAGGGGAACAGCATTAGTTTGGTTGTATCACGTGTGTGGTAGTTGCTGGTGGAAGGATGTCCACTGGGAGGTGTTTGCAGGGCGAGTAGGAGCCAGGAGAGAAGTCTGAGCTGTGTGAGGCCATGCAAGCCCAGGAGGACTAGCCCACTTCGGTGTTGCTTACTGAGCCCGGGTTTGCTATCCAAGATGCCTCTGGTGGTCTCAGAGATGCAGTGGCTTGCCGAGAGCAGTGCTAATCAAGTGAGTTGCTCTGTCCCAGATTGACCATCTGCTTGGAGTCTGAGAAGTCTTTCCTCTCCGACCGTGTCAGCAAGCTGCATGAGTCAGCTCGGGCCACCCAGTGTCAAGCGATGGATGCAGAGAGAGACAGTTCGGTTGGCTTTTGGCTTTTATTTCCAGGAAAGCAAATCCCAAAGAGTGCTCAGCTTTACCGTTAGTCCCCCTCTTGAGGTCGGGAATCTGAACACTTGAACACTGCCTTCACTCGAAGGCCAGGCCTGCAAGCTCAGGTGCCCCAGGGCCAGGCATCTCGAGGAGGGACTCTTGTGGATTGGAGAGCCAACACTAACTCTGCCCATTGTGGCCAAGTGTTGCCAAAATTTGAACTTTTTTCAAGAGCCAGAGATCTGGATTTTCAGGTAAAAACTGGTCTTTTAAACCATTACCTCACTTTTTCAAAATAGCATTGTGCACCCTCGGCCCCACCCCGCTGGCTGCCATCTTGCAACCTTGAAGATTTCAGATGCTTGCTTCCGTGGAGTTGCTCCCCCTCTGAACTGCCTAGTCCCCCTTCCCCCCACAACTCATCTCATCTGACTTCTCAGATGCTCTTGTTATTGGTTTTCATGTGTCTACTCTTCCCTCTCCCCCTTGCTCAGTCTTCTTTCAATTCATCTTTGGATTCCATTGCTTACTGAGAGTGCCAGGTGCTGAGTAGGTGTTACTCAATAGAATTTTCCTGACTTGAGTGGAATAATGCCAGGCCCTGGAGTTTTGCTCCATCATTCACTAAAGGACCATATATTGATGGCAAAATGAATCTGTTTTGGGTTTACACATTTGCCAGTACCCGAAGTGCACCTTGATAATGCATCCACACAACATGAACCCAGCTAGTGGAACACACACTTGTACACACACAGACACACACACATGCACGATCCTTTCATTGTCCAAATAACAGTGATTTTCCACAAGGGATGTTATTTTTCATTGTGGGTGTGTTTTGGTTTTTTTTTTTTTTTTTTTCATTTTAAAAAACATCCAAAGGATGGCCTTCAAAGGGGTACGAATCTTTGGACCTTAAGTGGAGTA
Source organism: Murina feae (assembly GCA_004026665.1). Classification (NCBI taxonomy): domain Eukaryota; kingdom Metazoa; phylum Chordata; class Mammalia; order Chiroptera; family Vespertilionidae; genus Murina; species Murina feae. The sequence continues at coordinate 6,913 of PVJC01015127.1, forward strand.
CAAATGCATTACATCGCCTATGTGATAGCCCACATGATAACACGAACATTTTCTTTGGCATTTGAAAAGGGCAACACTGGGAAAGTACAAAATTATGTCTGAACTAAAATGAAAATTCTCTTAAAAATTATTGTCGAGAGTGTCCTCTTTAAGTGGCCTTGTGGCTAATTTCTACCAATTACCTCGACTCTTGGGAGGATTCTAGGGCTTCTAGAAAGAGGCTTCATAATTAAACAAAATACACAGGGGGTGGTAGTGCCTACCGGGGTGTGCCCTAGAAAATGCTCATATGCGGGGCTGGGGTTCAGCCCTGGAGCGTGCTGATTGTTGGAATCACACATGAGGAAGAAAAGTAACGCTGGGCTTGGCAGTGATTGACAGGTGTTACCGTGGTGGAGGAACCGCAGCAGCTGGTGTATTCCCAGGGAGCAGAAATTGAGGAAGGTGCATTCAAAGTTCTTTTCTTAAATCAGAGCAGGGAATGTGAAGGTTGTGTTTAGCCAGGAGATCGTTATTTTGGACTCGGTACCCCACTCTTGGCTGGCGGCTGCCCTGCCTTGCTGGTGTGGTATCGCCCTTCCATCAGTTTTCTCAGGCTTCCCGAGGTGTGTGGAGAACTTGATTAGCTCTCTGGACAACCATCCTGCCCCCTGCAGAGCTGTCCAGCGTCACTGGACTACCTTACTGCATTCCCCCGATTTTCCCATCTCATGTGGAGTGACACCCTTTTCTGGTGTGTTGAAGTTTCAGGATTCACTGTTAATTATTGTGTTTGCACTTTCCCATCAAATATGCCAGTGTAAAGCCACATTCTCTTGGGGGAAAGAGAGTGGTGTGTTGGTTTTTTTTTTCAATCCACACTCCTAAATGGCTTACCTAGCTATTCTTTTTCTTTCTCTCCAAGGCATCCACCTTTATCCCGGGGGGGGGGGGGGGGGGGGGGGGGGGGAGAGAGAGAGAGAGAGAGAGAGAGAGAGAGGTATATTGTTTGCCTGAAAGCTCATTCCTCCCCTGCTCCAACCTGTCCTTGATTATCTGTGTCTCTCCCCAAGTTTGATTATTTATTTAATTATTCTGTTTCCTCAGAGAGAGAATCAGCAAACTAGTGATGTCAGGTCTTTCCCTAGGAATGGCAGAGAGCAGTGAGCAGGGACCCAAAACACAGAAGCACAAGCACAAAGTTTCTTTGAAATTTCCTATTCATCTTAAAACTTATGCAAACACCACAAAACTATGAAATGCCTGCATTTGTTTTAAAGTAAAATAAATAAAAGCCCTTCCTGCTTCCACACATGCACATGACTTTTAAACAAAATTGTGCTTTCTAGGAAGATTGATCTCTGTGGCCTTGCAGTTGGACTATAAGGGACACTTACTGTTTTGAGGTCTGTATGCACACACTGTAGGTAATGTAGTTGTAAATAATCTTACTAAAGTCTATAGACTTTTGTATTTACATGACTATCCCATATCAAATTTAGAGGCCAAATTGTCTTACTTGAAGTATTCATGACAAATTCTTTTTTGTTTTTCTCTTTCTTGTCAATCAGAAACAACTTAGGTTGTGTGTGTTTTTTAAGCTGAGAAAGATGTAATGGGTTTTATCAGGTGATGAGTCCTAGAAAAGACTGGTTCTAATTGAATTTTTACATTTCTAGCTATGGGTGCAGCAGCAGGTGAGAAATAACTTTGGATCCATCTCAGTACATTATGAGTGTTTTCACTGTCTTAAAATTTTGATATGATTATCTCTATAATCTATCTAGCTGTTTTCTATAATTTTTAAATGGCTGAGAGATAGAATCATGTTACAAAGAGGTGATTGCAATAAATATGATTTAGAGGAGTACATCCTTTCATTTGCATCCTATTGATCCACCACGAGTTGGAACTTAAAATGGCTACAAAGACTTTAAAAACAAAAATAGTAACTCATATGCATACCACACCTGCTTTCTGAGGTCTGAGAGCACGTGGGCTTCATTCCTTACTTGTTAAGTGTTACAATTTATTCTCACTCTGTCCTCGTGATGGTTGTTTTGGTTGTTAGTATTTGTTGAAAACATTACTGTGCAATCAGCAGATTGTTAGACTTACTCTGTTTAGTAGCTGAAAGGTACCATTATCTTTCATTATCCACACATCCCATTTTTGTATCCTAGGCAAATTAGGCTGAGGAAGTTACGGTATTAATGACTTCTCGGTGCTGAAGTCTGGGGTGGTGAGTGGGTATGGGCTTAAGTTCCATCTCAGGGGCCTGGAGCTTATCGGAGGGTCCTCAGCGTATTCCCAATCCTCTGGCCTTTGTGGCATCCCCAGTGCCCTTGGCAGCCTATGGGCCCACAGGCCTGGTTATCCACCCCCCCCTCCCCCCGCTGGTTTCAGGACATAGGGCTAATACTGCCGAGTATTTGAGGGCTTCCCCAGATGGCTCCATCCACCGGCTGGCAGGGTCTTGTCAGTTTCTGCACTAAAACAGTCCTATGCAAATGATGGTTCTAAGCCATCAGTGCATCCTTTTCCCTCTGTTCCCTAAAGACGAAATCAAAATGTTATTTATCAGGTGTCTTTGTCTTGTATCTTCTAAGGCCATAGCCTTTGCTAGAGATGATGAGGTGAGCACAGTCCCTTCTCTAGGGAGGTTTATGACCTGCCTGACTTGTTGAAATTTTCATTCTCAAACTTCTATAGTTTAAATCCCCTAAACTCTGTGAAGCAACCTAGGTCTTACTCCGAACAAAAGCACACTTTTCTTGTAAAAATCATTAATATGTTTGCAGGCACTTCCTGATATGATTTATCATTTATGGTAATAGTCAAAATAGCTACCGTGTATTTTTTGCTGGGGCTAGGGAGAGTTCTTACTCATTGCTTCTCCACATACAGTTTTTAGCTACTGACATTCTGGGCTGGATAGGTCTTTGTGTGGGGGACGGTCTGTGCTTTGTAAGGACATTTAGCCGCATCCTGGCCTCTACCCACTAGATGCCTAGTAAACATCCCTTCTCGTCGCCTCTGCATTTTGACAATCAGAAATGTCTCTAGACATTACCAGCTGTCCCCTGACAGGCAAACTCCTCCCACTGGAGAACCATGGGCTAGAGTTTGGACATGAGGAAGGAGTTCTAACTTTATTTTCTTCCAGATAACTGTCATTGCCAACAGCATTGATTACATTAACCTAACTGCCACTGGTTGAAATGCCACCTTTATTATAGGTCGGAGTCTATATATACCTCATCTATTCCAGATTCTTTATTGTTCCTTGATTTGCTTATTGATTTTTTGTGCTAATACCATGCTATTTTGATTACAATGGGTCTGCAGTATATATTATCTATATATTATCTATATACCTATTAGGGTACTATTCTTCTTTTTCAGGATTCGGCTACTTTTACACATTGATTGTTTTTTCCATATAAAGTCTAAAGTGGCTTTTTCTCAATTCCCAGTAAACCCTAATGAAACTATAGTTATACCTACATACTAATTTAAGAAGAATTTCTAAGAGCATAGAAATTCAATATTTGTGTTTTTACGAGTATAGAATTCAGTATTCATTGTCAGAAGTAAATTTTTATTTTATAGCATTGTGATCATTCTGAAAATGCTATGTACTGTCTACACCAGTTGTTACCAACATACCTTTGTTGAAGGAGAACTGAAGTTTCTATGTATATTAAAAATTAGAGAAATTATACATTATTAATAGTTAACATTCGTTGTAAAGGCGGTACCCCTGGCTGGCTGCAGATATTAGAGGCTACCTGTCCATAGAAAACAGGAGGGGAACTAGGAGAGGCTGAGTTCAGAGGAATACTTTTAATCCAGAACTCATTGAAGTGTATTTGTGGATCATTTTTTGTAGTTTTAACTATATTAACCCTCATGCAATATGCATATGGCTTACAATTTTTCTGTAAAGTGATTGCAGAGAATATCAGTAATATAAATGTAAAATCCTCTCTCTCTCTCTCTCTCTCTCTCTCTCTCTCTCTCTCTCTCTGAAATAGCCTGACTCACCTATCTCCAGCTGTTATAAGAGCTTCGTTAGTGAGATTTTTTAAAAAATCAATGTTTATTCAGATCAGACACAAGATGGCCAAAGAAATTAGACTCACCTAGAAGATATTTTGAAATGGTAGATTTACTTACACTATTGTTAACTATGGGTCTCATTTCAAGGGTATATTATGCCTTGAGATACTAGCTACTAATAATCTGAACTTATTGGGATTATAATTTTTAAGTATTGCTTATGTCATCTGTTTCTGATCTTTTCAAACTTCTATATGTATTGTTTTATAACATAGGTAAAATGTTGGTATAGCAGTTAGTATCAGAAGTTTTTACTGACAGGGTGTGTGATCAGAGAATTTGGAGACCACTGACTCATGAAGCTTCTGTGTCACACTGATGCTTCCAGAAACAGGTGGAGTCTTACTACTCAAAGTATGGTTCATGTACCAGCAGGCATCACCTGGGAGCTCCTGCGAAATGCAGGTTCCCAGGCCTGCCCAGACCTGCTAAATCAGAATCTTCATTTTCACAAGATCCCAGGTGATATCTGTGTTCATGTTAAAGTTTAAAAACAGTTACACTGTGTTTTTCTATTACATAGCTGCTAGCCTCATGTAGCTATTTACATTTAAATTAATTAAAATTAAGCAAAATTAAAAATTCAGTTCCTGGGTTGTACTTAGCCACATTTTAGGTGCCCGGTAGCAAAATGTAGGTGGTTGCTACAGTATTGGACAGTGAAGATGTAGAACATTTAAGTCATCAGACTCGATTACAAGGTGTAGATAGGGAGAGCTAGTAAAGAAGGAAAGGATAATCAAACTTGAATTAGAACATGCATGTGCATTAAATATAGATAGAGAAGAGACTTCCTGTCACTCAACTGGACATGACCCCTGAGAGAGTCTTAGGAAAAGCATTTGTGTGTAGAGCTTACTGTTATTTTGTTTGCCGATTATTGATTTTCATGAATCAAAATATATCAGGCAGCCCTGCTGCTATTCAGTGCTGTGTTTGTGATAAGGTATTATTTGTGCACAAATATTAAAATATTAGTCCTTTCTGTATCTTTCAAAGTAAATGAGGAGCCTTACAGGATTCCAGAGAAAGCAAGAGTTTGCTCCACATCTCGTTCCTTGTGGTTCTCTTTTCTGTAGTTGAGGTTGGTGGGGGTTAAAGTTCTTTCACAGGTACATCCTACAGGGATCTCTGGGGTAAGGCTGGTTTGTTTTCCTCTTGCCTTTTAAGGTTATTGGTGAACTGATTGTGCTGTGCTCATCATTGATGCTTTTACCTACCAGGGGTGAGACACGCAGTGACAACATTTTCTCTAGAATCAATAGCAGTCAGAACTGGATAGTTAGGTGCCCTTGGTGACTTGCACCTACTTGGCAGTGCTCAAGAGAGTGTTTGGTTCAGGTATCACTTGCACACCTTCCCCCATCACTTCCAGAATGTCCTCGGTGGTACCAAACCCTTACCAGCAGAAGTGGTGAATGTCTGTTGCTGAGTGAGGAAGGGAAAATTAGAAGAAAAGGCAATGGGTTAATTCTTCTCCTTCTTCCTACTTTAGAACTCCCCTGCTGAACTCTATAGTTAGGTGCCTTATTTAAAGACTTAGTAGGATTTGTTTACTCGGCTATGTTTTCTTCATGCATTTCCTAAGCTTCAGTATTAGGGGTAACTTTTGATTCCAGCAGCCTCATTTATTTTCTTTTCTTTTCTTTCTTTCTTTTTTTTTTTTTTTTTTTTTTTTTTTTTTTTTTTTTTTTTTTTTTTTTTTTTTTTTTTTTTTTTTTTTTTTTTTTTTTTTTTTTTTTTTTTTTTTTTTTTTTTGTAGATTTGGTTCATTTTGAAGAGGAGGTCATAAAAATTACCTGAAATCTATTCCTCATTCTTCTGAGAGCATCTTTGGGACAAGCTGTTTATTCCCCTCCCTCCCTCCACATCACAACCACCACCAAATTGCAGACAAGAAATACCTAAAATCTCTCTTACTCATCCACTCCCTCTATAACAATCTTAGCTCAGCTCTCATTTCTGCTCTCCTAAAATATTCTTCCCCTCCTCCTACATCATACATAGTGCTGCTTTAACCTTCCTAAAATCCGTATATCTTTTATTTCAGACCATCCGTGACTTTCCTTGACCTCAAAATGAAGTGCAATCCCATCCTATAGCAACACCCACCCAACCTTTCTTTCCAACCTTGTTTCTTACTTTTCTGCTCTACATACCTCAGAGCCTCAATCTCAGATTCATCCTAACAGCAAATCCATCCATACAGTCGCTAGTCAGACGTGTACTGGTGCAGCTGAACTACAATTAACAACACTTCATGTGTTTTTTTCCAAACTGACCTACTTATTTTTTCCATCAAGTAATTCGTGCTACCTCTAGATCCTTACTAATTTCTGTTCTTGGTGCCTTTTATCCATTGTCCCATCACTGATTTCCACCCAGCTTCAGAGACTCAGCTTATATGCTCCTTGTTTTTGTGTATTTGGGTGCTCCTATATTGGGTGCATATATGTTTACCAGAGTTATTTCTTCTTATTGAATGGCTCCCTTTTTATGTCCTTCACTTTGAGATCTAATTTGTCAGATATAAGTATTGCTACCCCAGCTCTTTTTTTCATTTCCATTCGCCTGTAAAACCTTTTTCCATCCCTTCACCATCAGTCTGTGTGCGTCTTTTTTTCTGAGGTGGGTTTCCTGTAGACAGCAGATATATGGGTCATGTTTTCTTATCCATTCAGTTACCCTATGTCTTTTGATTGGGGCATTTAATCCATTTACATTTAAAGTTATTATTGATAAATACTTGTTTGTCACCATTTTTATTCTTTATCCCTGTGTTCCTTCTTCGTTTCCTATTTTTTATTTTTTACAGTAGGCCCTTTAACATTTCTTGCATTGCTGGTTTGGTAGTGACAAACTCCCTTAGTCTTTTTTTGTCTGTGAAGCTCCTAATTTCACCCTCAATTTTGATTGATAGCCTTGCTGGGTACAGTATTCTTGGATTCAGACCCTTCCTTTGCATGACTTTGTATATTTCATTCCATTCCCTTCTTGCCTGATGTGTTTCTATTGAGAAATCAGTCGCTAGTCTGATGGGGGATCCTTTGTAGGTAACTTTCTGTCTCTCTCTGGCTGCTTTTAAGATTCTTTCTTTGTCATTGGTGTTTGCCAATTTAATTATAATGTGTCTTGGCATTGGTCTTTTGGGGTTCATTTTGTTTGGGACTCTGTGAGCTTCTTGTATTTATGTGGGTTTTTTCTTCCCTATTTCAGGGAAGTTTTCTGTCATTATTTCTTTAAACAAGTTTTCTATTCCTTGCTCAGTTGCCTTTCCTTCTGGTACCCCTATTATGTGTATGTTGTTTCATTTTGTGTTGTCTCAAAGTTCTCTTAGGCTCTCCTCCTGCTTTTTAATTATTTTTTTTAGGCTTGGGTATTTTTTTCTACCTTGTCTTCTAGCTCACTGATGCAGTCCTCTGCTTCTTCTAGTCTACTATTGATGCTTTCTATTGAGTTCTTTATAGTGCTGATGTCATTTTTCATTTCTTCTTGGTTCTTCTTCATTTCCTCTTGGTTCTTACACATATTGTTGAATTTGTTTTCCATTCTTTTCATCCACCTTATGACCATTTCTCTGAATTCTTTCTCCGACAAGTTGCTTGCCTCCATTTCATTTACTTCCCTTTCTGGTGATGCCTGTTTTTCTTTCATATGCGGGCTGTTTCTTTGTCTCCCCATGATCTCTCTTCTCTGGGTATCTGGTTATATAGTTTTTTCTCTCCTCTAGCAGTCAGCCCCCGCTTAGGTGTGCCCCCGCTTTGGTGATGCAGGTGGAGTCAGACTTCAGAAGCCCTCAGAACTGTCCTTTGTCAGCAGCTGGAATTCCTGCCCGCCGCTCTCAGCCCAGGTGTCATATGCTCCTTGTTTTTGAAAAAAATGTCCGATCCCTGACAGTGGAAATAACTGAACTCTCCTTGCACTTTTGTTTATGTCACCTTCCTCTTTCCTTAAAGTACAAGTTTCTTAAGTGCAGAATCTAACGCAATGCCTTATGTACAGCATATATGGTCAGTGGTCAAGAAGGTGATGAAAAGATGAATAAATAAATAGATGTTTTTATTACTGGTTTTACATAAGTGAATGAAACTAGAAAACAGCTTCTTTTTCTTTGATTGACTAACGTTTTTTCAGATCTGTAGCTAATTTCCGTTCCCTAACCCCATCTTACTCCTTAAGACATCATTCTGCTTGAGCCTGGTGTTGCCTTAGGGGAATATCTTAAAATTTCTTCCTCTTTCCCAGAGAGAGAGAATTTGTTTCTGTAATTTAGTAATATTTTTATTCTAGTTGGAGAAGTGCCTAGTAATCTAAATTTGTGTTTGTTACCCTTTTCTTTCTGATTATTCCTAAATGAAACAAAAGTAGTCTTATTGATGAACTGCACATTCTCTCTCTTTTCTTTTCATAACTCAAGTTCAAACTCTGCTTCGTGTCCTGGGAAAAAGAAGATGTTTAAACTCATGGTCTTTGAAGCTATCTAAGGGCTTTATGAGTTGCAGTGAGATCTCTTACATGTTTATTATTTAAAAGTAGTGTTATGAAGTTTTTATTCGCATGTTTATTATTTAAAAGTTTAGTTTACAATAATTTTTCCACAGGCATTTGTTTTTTAGTCACCTGATCTCAGATCTGCCACAAGACCACAATGAGTATGCAACTTACGGCTTGGCATTTCTTCAGAATAATTTTGGTTAACCCTTTTGCCTGTGATGATTTTAAATATTAAAGCACTCATACGCATTACAGTCTTTGCCTGCAGACATGTTCTTGGCTTAATAAATGGTTATGACCCAGCCACTGTGACTGCAGGCAGGGGGCTGTGTACGTGTACTGGCCATGGTCTGGTTGGATCATGGGGGGCACCAGGGAGAAAAACCTGCTGAGTCATTCCAAGGAATGAAATATCTGGGTTGGGTTTAAGGGTTAGTAATTCTGATTATGATACAAATAGATAATCTGTTCCTCCTTATCTCTTCCCTGACATGCAGCCTCCTGTGACTCATATTGTAGCTTTGTGCATGTAACCCAGAAGCCAGAGACTGAATTTGGCTCAGAGGTCAAATTCAATCTCAAACATCTTGGCCTACAAAACATTGTTTGGAGCCAAAATGAGATAGTTGTGGCTGACATTAAAGCACACTTTAATGACTTCTTTTTCAAAAACATCAGAAGATTTGGCAACCCTGCTCTGGAATTCCTAATAACGACTGAGATAGAAACTGCCCAGTTGATGATAGTTGTCCCTCCAATACCGTGGTGATGTGGCACCTGCCATTTAGCATTACTGCTGCACTGTGACTTGCCTCACAGTGGAACCCAGTGTGTCTGCAGCCATATTGCTCTCAGACTCGGGGATGTGGCAAGGCACCTGGCATGACTGTGTTGGAAGAGAAATAGGAGGGAGCATCTTCCTTGGTACACACAAAAACCACTTCTGTATCTTTAATTGAGAACAAAGTGTCTAGATTATGTGTTCTCATAAAAAATTCCTTTCACTCATGGTTTATGGACCTTCACGTTCACCTTCCTCGGTTGACTTTCTGTCCTGCTGCCTGGGGAGTGACCACACAACTCTTGGCAGAAGGGAGAGTTATAATACACGAGGATCTCCGAGCACAGCTCTGAGTCTGCACACAGTTTTTATGACCATTGATGTTTGTGTATGCGTAATCATTTCAGTGTGGCGCAAAGTAGGTGGTCTTTATTGTGGTCTTAAAACGACTCTGACTCCTGTGGCCAGGTGTATTGACCTCTAAGGTACTTAGTGCGCGTGGGCTATTTGCCCTCCTGCCCAGCTCTTAGGAAAGGTGTGTGCATAGACGCGCAGTGTCTGGATCTGCTTTTATGTGTTTGTTTGACAAGTGTTTGTTTAAATTTCCTACTTGCTCACATTCAGTTTTTGGCCCAAGTCCTATTTATAAGGTGTCAAACAAACAAGGACTGTTGGGGATGATGAAAATGTTCTGGAAACAGATAGCAGTGATGCTTGCAATGTGAATCTACTTATGACACTGAATTGCACACTTTGAAATGGTTAAGACAGTGAATGTTTTGTATGTTTTACCACAAAAAAGGTAAAAATAAGTGCGAAATATTTTTGAGGGATTTTGTTGTTGTTGTTGTTGGGTTTTTTGTTTGTTTGTTTGTTTGTTTTACCAAAAGAGACATGGATAGAGAAAGGTATCTTTTTTTTTAATAAATATTTTTATTTTTTTAAATATATTTTATTGATTTTTCAGAGAGGAAGGGAGAGGGACAGAGAGCTAGAAACATCGAAGAGAGAAACATCGATCAGCTGCCTCCTGCACACTCCCCACTGGGGATGTGCCCGCAACCAAGGTACATGCCCTTGACTGGAATCAAATCCAGGACCCTTGAGTCCACAGCCTGACGCTCTATCCACTGAGACAAACCGGTCAGGGCTAGCGAAAGGTATCTTATATTTCCTTTATCTCTGCTCCTTTTTTGTGGAGGTTTGTCTTCATGTCTGCATACTGGTCTCTACAGGTCATTCTTTTTGTGTTTTCTCTTTTTCATGACTTGTTTGGTTATCTGCCAAGGAAAATCAGAGTGGCAGTGACCGTGGCCATAACCACAAACAATTCTTCACTTTGACTGCACATTAGAAGCACAGGGGAGTTTCCAAAGCCTCTTTGCCTCAGACGTACCTTGTACCACTTAAGTCAGAATTTGTGAGAACTCCCTACGATCCTGAGGTTGGCACAGCCAGGCCTGAGAATGCCTGTCCTGTGAGAAACTCTGTCTAATTCATAGAGCCCAGGGTTTGCTTATTGGCTTGTTCCAGTGCCTAAAGTTGGGGTGCATCAAAGGAGATTATTCTTTCCTCCCCCAGACCCAGTTACTTCAGTCCTTGACCTCATGGGATTTGAAGGGTCTCATTGGAGAATTATCGTCAGGCAGGGGGTGTAGGTATAGGTTAAGACTAGAGACACTGACTCAGAGAAAAAATACTACAGAATCAAAGCAAACACATAAATCCCCACAAATGCAGTGTATGATGGCTTTCCTTCTTTCGTTTTTCAAAATAAATTCTGTTTGTGAATTGGGGATAATTTTAGATTTAACAGAAAAGTTATAAAGAAATCACAGAGAATTTCCATATGCCCTTCACTGAGTTTCCCCATCATTAATATTTTACATTGCCATGATACATTTGTCAAAACTAAGAGATGGATATGGGTACATTACTGTTAACTAAATCGTGGGTTTTATTTGCATTTCATCAGTTTTTTTCTATTAATATTCTCTTTCAGTTCCCGGATGCAAGGCAGGGCACTGGCCTGCAGTAATTGTCATGTTGGGATGGCTTTTTTCAATGTGAGGGACTCTGGTGTCCCAGCTGCTTCTGCAGTGTCTTAAAGCAGTCAGGACCACTGCGGTTTTGTGCCTGGTTAACAATATGTTGCTACACTCGAAGCATTTGAATTCGTTTTGTTTTACTCATTCTTGGCTTTCAGGACATCACATCTCTGCTCAGTAATGCCCTTTCCTTCCCTCTTCCTTTCAGAAAAGCCCTGTGGAATGGCTGGAAGTAAACTCTTCTCAGCTCTCCAAAGCAGTATACCTGTGAGGGCCCCAAGATGTGGGACGGGTCAGAGCGCTTTTCAGTTGAGGTTAGCCCCAGCCGTTTCTGGGAAATGACCCAGCAGCATGGAGATGACTTCTTTTCAAGGAGCCAGACACTTCTGAACCAGATCCACAGATTAATTTGATCATTGGCCCATCGAACAGGTTACTCATACATTGAATGTGAACAGATTTCCTCATACCTGTTTCCAGAGGGTGAATTAAGTCCAGTTTCCTTCTTGGAATTTCTAAAAGATAAGTAAATTAGAGAGAAGATTATAAATTTGTTAATTGAAGCAAATGACAGGGGGGCTCATCGCCTCCTTCTTGAAATGCATTCTTGATTTGACTTCCAGGGTAGTACGGTCTCTTGGTTTCCTTCCCTCCTCCCCGGGTACTCTTTCTGTCTCCTTTGCTGCTTTCTCCTCTTTTGTCTCCAACCTCATCATAGTCCCAAAGCTCATCCTTAAGTGCTCTCTTTTTACATTAATTGAGATCTCATCTAGTCTCATGCTTTAAATATCATCTGGAAGCTGATAACCCTTAATTTACATCTCTAGCCCCATCTCCTGAAGTACAGACTCGAATGTGTATTAAACTGTCCACTTGGATGTCTGCTTGATATGTCAAATTCAGCACATCTGAAACAGTTCTCGCTCTTGCCCCAAGCCTGTGCCACCCACACCCTTCTCTGATCATAGTGGTGGCAACTTCATCCATTTTCCCAGCTGCCAGGGAAGAAACCCTTAGAGTCATCTTCACCTGCTTTCTTCCTTCGCATCCCACAACCTGCCCATAAGGAAGTCTTGAAGGTTCTACCTTGAAAATATATCCAGAATCCACTTCTCACCTCTGCTGCACTCCCGTCAGCTCACTTGGAGCTGCCATCTTCCGGGGGATGTCCACTTCTCTGTGCCAGGGTGGTCCTTGCTCTCAGTGGCACAGACACTCATGGATGACCAGCAGCTGCTCTCGGGTGTCTGACTGGATCTTGTGTTCCGGGGCCTACACCTGGCCACTAAGTGGGAGGCCTGTTCTGAGCCGGAAGCTGCAATATTTTCCTCCCCGGCAACTGTTATTAGTTTTCTGTGCTCTGTAATAAATTACCACAACCTTAGTGGCTCAAAACAACATACATTTATTATCTCACACTTTCTGTTGCTTATCTGGGTTCTTATTGGGCTGCATTCTAGGTGTTGGCTGGGTCTGTGGTCTCATCAGAGGCTCAACCAGGAAAAGACCTGTTTCTAAGCTCCCTCAGGTTATTGGTGGAATTGATCTCCTTGCAGTTGTAGGACTGAGATTCCTGTTTCTCACTGACCATTGTCCAGGGGCTGCCCACAGCTCCTTGCCACATGCCCTCTCACAACATGGCAGCTACTTCTTCAGAGCCAGCAAGGGGAGTCTCTAGCTCCAGTCTTACCACGTAACGTAACCGTGGGTGTGACATCCCATCCCCTTTGCCATGTTCTGCTGATTGGAAGCAAGTCCCAGGTCCTGCCCTCACTCAATGGGAAGAATTATACAAAGCCTTGAACTCCAAGAGGTGAGGATACCTTGAGGGTCACCTTAGGATATGTTCACCACAGTAACCATTACTACCAACTCCCAGTGCTGAGGAGCCTAGAAACTCCCTCTAGCAGCCCCACAGGCAGTTCTTTGCTGTGTATTTGATGCCATTTTTCATAGGGTTTGTGGCAGAGGGAGGATTTCTGTGTGACTGTGTCCCCAACCGGCTCTGGCCCAGCATCCTCACAGAGTGCTGACTTCGAAGGCTCGGGCAACCAATACCTGTCCTCAGAGGATTTGGGAGTCTTTGCCACCTCTTCTCCCCTTCACTCTTCAGTGTTATTATCCTTTCATTGCAGATTGTGGAGGTTATTCCTAAAGGCAAGGGAAGACTTATTAGTTGCTCATCTCTTCCTCCAATATGCATTTGATTTGCTTTACCAAGAGATTATAGACCGAGATGTGGTTTTTCACGTTTCTCCTAGAAAATATGTAATAATGCTGGTTTTTGTTGATCTTCGATACTTCTTCCAGTTCAGTAGCTGAGTTAATTATCTGACAGAATGAACCAGAGCTGTGTTTCTTTTTATAGAACCTCTTGTTCCAGAAGCAAAGATGGTGGTTATTAGATCCTGCACTAAAGTTGATCTCTTATGAATCTGGGTATGAATTGCTCAGAGTCAGACTCTTCTTGCCTCATTCATTGTATGGGTGTTTAACCAAGTAAATACAGTGTTGACTTGATGATTACTATTTTTCAGCCTAAATCATTTCGAATCTCAATGGGTATTTATAAATAATCTCATACAGTCTGACATTAGTCTTCGTGTGACAGAGCAGCTGGGATTTCACATCTGAGAATGCTCCTCCTCCTCCCACGCCTATCTTTGTTGTCTGAGACCCACACAAAACATATGACAGTATGTCATGACCAAGTCTTCTCTTTCAAAAGTCTGGAATATTCTGCTCATAGTTCTTCATGTGTCTTTTGTTTGTGGAGGGGGAAGAGAAATAAAAAGGTGGGGGGAATGAGAACATGAATCTAATTTCTGATGAAATTTTTAAGCAAGAAGGGTGGGGTGCAGAATTGGCTTATTCTTTTGGTTTAACTCATCCCGGTTTGAGCAGTTTGGAATTAGTGTATTTTTTTATATTTCAAAAGTATGTGCCTCAGTCCCTGCTCGTGAAAGGATATGTTTGAAGGAAAAATAAAGTCAAAATATGCTGTTGATGCTTGCTTACCCAATCACAGTTACATACCTGGGGAAAACTAAGTCCTCTTTAATATTTGCAGTTTTGAGTTTCATGTGAATCATGCCCAGGTGGTTAATAGTAGCATAAATTGCTTGTTTGATATATAAGAATCTTAGGGATTCTTTTTAAAAATTATTATAGCAAATATTCATGCAGAAACTATTTTGGTGGAGTGCATTGTGACAGCACCCACTTTTAAAGAATTTTCTGGCTATCCCTGCACTCACAGGGGCTGGCATGGATTCCTCTTCAGTGTAGCTCCTAGTAAGTGGGCTTGTCATCCCCTCCGCTGGTGGAAAGTGGCTGTGCTTGTGGTGTGAATCCTGGACAGAGCTCAGGCTTTAAGTCCCACTCCCCATGAAGATAGAGCATGTTCTGTCTCTTAGCTACAGTCCCACTTCCTGTTGCAGGAATCACCTTCAATTCTGGCAGCCATGTGGCTTCCAGGAGGTCCTCAGACCCACGTTAGTGTCTACAGGAACCCTGAAAGGAATGGCTGCAGCGGCCGAATGATCACTTGCCTCTGGTTCACCTGCATGTGCATAAGCATTGTGTCACGTGCATGTCCATCTGGTGGGGAAGGGGGAGGCAGCACCACCTCCTGTGTGAGGCAGGGGCAGGGGCGCCCTGCACACCTCTGCTATGACCTGAAGGCTGCAGGTGTTTGCCTCAGCCCTCCACTCTTTTCCCAGAATTTCTGCTCTAGTTGCCTTACAGTCTTTTCTTGCTGCATCTTTAATTTTGATAGATTTTGCCAGATTGTCTTCTGTAGGGGTTGAGCCATTTAAAGTCTTGTAAGTGATGAATATGTGAATGTATTCTCTTCAGAAAAAGTAAAAAAAAAAAAATTAGAGATACAGCTAATGTATTAAAGATACGTTACTGAATTGTGTGTGTGTGTGTGTGTGTGTAGGGGTGTGTTGTTTAATGTATAAGCCATATTGTGCTAACCCCATCATTCTAGAATGATGCCTTTTTACTTGATGGTTTGTGTAGGAGGTTTTTTGCATGATGCAGATCTCTCTATATTATTTGAGTTGTTGACTATAATTTTTCAGTACTGCCTCTTTGGCATTTGCTTTCAGAAAATAATTTTGGATTTTATTAAGCACCTCAATTTTGTTAATATTGTGCAAAGTTGTAATCGTTACCTATGTGTTTTCCCCTCTCTCTTCAGATCTCAGAAATCTGATCTGCACAATGAAGGCTACGTCTTGGAATTAGATTGCTGTTCCTCTTTAGTTCACCTGACAGACCAAAAAATCATCCCAGAGTTCATTAAAAAGGTGAGCCCTGCTGCGAGGATGCCATTGAATAGGTTCCCCCCTGAGGGAACAGGCAGGGGGCTGGCTTGGGGCAGGTGAGCCATACTCCACGGGCTGAGCCTTTGAGCAGCCCCACAGGGGTGCAAACCCCTCCCTACATGGCTCAGGCTGAAGTTGACTCTGAACAATGCGACTCCTCCCCTGCCCCCAGCCTGGCAAGGCCCTGGACCCTGTCTTTTAAGGCTGGAGTGACGTTAACAGCTGACAGGCCTGGGGCCCCACTGCCAGGACTCCCCTCAAATCCTCAAGGTGGTGTGACCCTCCCAGATCCCACATTCCCCTCGTCTTGTGGGTCTCCATTGCCACCAGCCCTTTCCCTTGGAGGGGGAGCACGGCAGAGTCCTGTGGCCACTGGCATGCAGTTGTACCAGGGAAAGTTGCCTACTTGCCGGCGATTCCATCTCTGCCCAGAAATGCGTCTGGTTTTGAACGCCTCTTCATGCTATGTGAGGTTTGCCGTCTAATTGCAGGGTCCGCTTGATTTTAATATGATGACATTGACTGCAGAAGGAATGTCCTTGCCAAAATGGGGCTCAGTTAGTTCATTGCTAAATGCTTACGTTCTCCTTCTTCAGTATTCCATAAGAATTGACAATTCCACACTCTGTAGAGGTGATATGATTTGTCTGAGATCCAATCAGTCTATGGAATTCATCAATAACTACATTGGCCATTTCTAACTTTGGGCTGGAAATAGTCCTACGTGCTAGGATACAGAGACCCAAATAGGTGTGGCCCCTGCCCTGCTGTTCTCACAACAAGCCACATGGTGCGGTCTGGTCATCCGGAGATACCTGAGCTGTGACAGAAGGATGAGGAGGGGTTATCTGGTGATGGGGCTGGGCAGCCAGAGGAAAAACATGTGTGAGGGCCTGAGGCAGGAGGGAGACAAAGGACATCCAAAGATCAGAGGACCTTGGGGAAGAAAGGGAATGTGTGTCAGGGGTGGGAGAAGGAGCGAGAACCGGGCTGTAAAAGCAGTGGGAGGCTGTTGAGAGGAATGTTGCAGGAGAGTGAAATAATTAGATTGTCCCTTTAAACACCCCATGATTCCTGTTGTTCTCTTCCTGCCTCCCTTCAACCTTGATGGAGTGTTCAGGTTTTACAGGGCCCGGGGAATCACCACTCACGTATGGTGGGGGGCATGACTGTAGACTAGGAATCAGATGATCTCTCAGGTCAAAATTTCCGGTACTTTTACTCTGTTAAAATTCAGATTATTACTTAAGAAATGGGGGGAAAGCCATTTGTGTTCACCCACGCGTATGCCTGAGAACACAGGTGTTTGTGGAACTCATGTAGCTGTCTATGTAAAAAGCACCATCTCCTCTGAATGGCTGCAAGTAAAATGTTCTAATAAACTTGGGCAAGGACATCCGAGAGGAGGAAAAAATAGTTTTAGACTTGATTTTGTAATTAATACTCAGATGCTTAAAATAATTGAGGGTAAGGGGGGAAAAGGAGGCATGAGGCTCAGGCCACGCTGTCATATATGCTCTTCTAAAAACATGGGATTTAGAGCTTTTTGTCTTAACCAGACCTGATCATTGCATGGCTGACCCGTTGCATGTACCCTTATCAGGTCTTAAGGAGACACCAGCCTGATTAGCAGGCACTCGGTACTGTGTATCTGTAGCGTCTGAAGTGTAGATGGACATCCATCCAGCAGAGGAGGAGATGACCTCAAAGTTATGGTTTGAAGGACAAGCTGGTGTTTATTTAAAACGTTTGCTCTTATCCCACCACTCTATTGCCCCCACACACTGGTTGTGTGTGTGTTGAGTGTGTGTGTGTGTACATCAGGATCTGATGGTTTGTTTCATACTTATTAAATCAGTCATTGACACTAGCTCATTCATTCTACATTTGTTTTCAGCATTTTAAAAATCTTACCCTTTAAACTGTTTTACTGATTTGAGAGACAAAAGGGAACCAATGGTTCGTTGTTCCACTTGTTGATGCATTTATGTGGTTGCTTCTTGTATGTGCCTTGACCGGAGATGGAACCTGAAACCTTGGCGTATCAGGACGACGCTCTAACCAACGGAACTGCCCGGCTGGGGCCAAAAAGTATACACTTTAAAGCCCACTGTGTCGTCTTTCACCTGCCGAGCCCTGGTTTTTTAATAAAAATCACTGGGTGCAGACAGACTAGACACCTTGCACACTAAGGACACCCTGAGATTTCTTACCCAGGTTTATCTTCAGTTGTGTGTGCTGGATTCTCTCGCCTCTGTTCCTCTCCAGAGAGAGGTGGTTCCTGGTCATGGTCAGCAGGGTGCAAATACAGTTTCCTGCCGTGGAGAGCTCAGGTGTGCTGAGGTTGCCTCACCATTCACCCCCGCACTCCCGTGACCGAGGGCTGGACCTGGCTGTATCCAGCATTGCTGGCTGTCAGTGCTGGCTGTGGCTTTCGTTTCTAGGCCGGTGGCCATGGCAACCAGGAGAAGAAGGGCAAATGGATGGAGCTGGGCCCCCTTTTCCTTGGATCCTCTTTTCTGTTGTTGGACAGGATTTCTGGAGAAAACACCACCTGTGTGTGTGTGTGTGTGTGCAGAGAACAGAGGGGAATCGAAAGCCCCTCTCTGGGGTCAACAGCTGTTCCAGCTGATGGCGGAATTGTACATAAGTGTAAATTTTTCTGTCATCACATGGTAGGAGGCTATGGGAGCTTCCTGGGAAGAAATATATGAAAACCCATTTGTGTGTTTTCAATAAATACGCATTTAATGAGTAGCTTGGTCCCCGTGTATCTGTATAGGGTGGCACTTGTTAATTGCCATTCACTTAGGCCGAGATGAAGCTGCGTCACTGGCAGCCATAGCTTGCGGTCATTACTTTATATCTGGGTCATTATTTTGTGTGAAATAATGGCTCCTGTTCCTATGACAAGTACATCTGTCTTGCGATGAGTTGGTAATTAACTCATTTTGTCATTGTACCATCACGCAGGAGCAGCTTATGTTCCTCTCCGCATATTAGAATTAAGCTCAAAGTGATTCGAATCTTTTTTTCTTAAGAACAATGCCCCCATATTGTTTTTCTACCAAATGTTTTAAATTAGAGCCTTTGGGTAGAGAACATGGTTAGAAAGGAGGGTCCGGCGATTTCATTCTTTTCCATAATTAGGAAAAATAAAGTCATTTTGTGTCTGTGTCGTGTAAACTTAGCTGAAGATGCCATAATTTACAGCCCCTCTCCATCATGCTTTTTCACAGAGGGCAAAGGGAGATGTAAAAAGATGCTCTATTTCCTTTCAATGTGGTCTAAGGATTTCTCTGGTGCTTTGGCCATTCAAATTAAATCTGGGCTACTGCATTCTGATTTCCCCTCTCGCATCCTGCTGTGCTCCATCCAACCGGCCCTTTATGTAAATTATTTATTATGGACCACAGAGCATTTGAAATTCAGATTTATGAGCAGACTTGGAGAGACTGTGTTTTCCACGTCCTCGACACAAATGCTCAAGGGAGGAAGAGTTTTCGAGGCTGTGGGAGCGAGGTTCCGCCTCTGTTCCCCTGAGACAAAGGTTCAGCTGCCAGGTACCCCTGGAGCCTGTCTGCGTGGCTGGTGGGTTTGTGGGCCCCTTGGACTTTCCCAAGCAGTTGTAAAGGAGACAGAGTGACAGGGAGTAAAGAGCCTACAGGTTCGTCTTCAGATTACTTCGCATTCTTTGAAGCATCTCGGGAAAAGGCTGACATGTTTGGAAAGCACTTTACAGTTTTCAGTCTTTGCACACGTTTTCTGGTTTGTGCTTCACAGTGATTCAGGAGGCTACACTGGTAGTGGTATCTCCCTTTTAAACAGGTGGAATCTAAGCTCAAAGGGGGTGAGGGCTTTGCCCCAGGGGCTGGGACAGCTGAAGGATGGCGCCTGGGCTGGTGCTTCCAAGGGGGGTGGGGGGGGGACCTGCAGGCAGTAACTGGGCTTGGAGAGAGCAGGAAGGTTCTGTGGCTGGGCAGCCAGGGGAAGGTTTTGTAGAGATGTGTAGAGTGGTTCTCAACCTTCTGGCCCTTTAAATACAGTTCCTCATGTGGTGACCCCCAACCATAAAACTATTTTCGTTGCTACTTCCTAACTGTAATGTTGCTGCTGTTATGAATCGTAATGTAAATATCTGATATGCAGGATGGTCTTAGGCGACCCCTGTGAAAGGGACCACTGTGAAAAGGGAGGGATGGACTCTGAGGGAGATGGAGGGGCGAGGTGGAGAGTGCTGTTCCTGGTGTGGGCAGGAGTGTGAGCTGAAGGTTCAAGGCTGAGAAGTGGGAGGTGACAGGGAGGAGGAAGCTGGTTCTGGGCAGGGTTTCTTTGATTACATGAAATAAGAGTCTTACTCAAGCCAGCTTAGGTAAACCAGGCAGGAAATGGCTTAAAGCCCTAGACTCCACAGTCTAGAATTCCAAGAATACAGAGCCACCACCCTTGCCTGCCCACCACCCCCACAAAAAAAAGGTTGATATCCCTGACTGTATTATGTGCTGCCGGCCCATATTTATATATGTACTAGAGGCCCAATGCATGAAATTCATGCAAGAATAGGTCTTTCTTTTCCTGCTGCTGGCACAGGCTTCCCTCCAGCACCCAGGACCCAGCCTTCCCTTGCAGCCCCAGCTTCATCTGGAAGGTTGTCCAGTCTAATTAGTATATTATGCTTTTATTAGTATGGATAGGTTTATTTGAATTTTAAATAGGATCTTACACCACAGAGGCACTCCCCCTATGTGCCAGACAGACAGGGCATTACATGCACTATACTGTTAACCCTCATGTCACTGCTCCAAAGATATGTCCCTATTTTACAGGTGAACAGACTGAGGCACAGAGAAGCTATGCAGTTTGCCCAAAGTTACACGTGGGAAAGGCATGACTGGGATTTGAACCTAGCCTGCCTGACCCAGAGGCCACACTTGAGGCCACTGGGCCATGCCAAATCTTCTATGTAGTTCTCAGGGACTTGGAGTGGGGCTGGCCCAGCCAGAAGGTAGGGTTAGGCATGGGAGACAGAGGGGTGCAACTGTATCTGGTACATGGGAACAGTTTTGGAACACCTCCCCTCAGTGGAGGCGGGGGCTGTAGGCCTGTAGCATATGGGAGAAGGTCAAACTCCCTGCTATTGTCCAGGACAGACATGGAGGCCTTTGCCCTCAGCCCTTAGCTCTTGGCTCTGTTCCTTAGATTCACTCTTTTCTGATGGAGGGATTAGCACTGACCTACACGATCTGCTTAGAACAAGGTTTATTTTATCTCACACTGGACCACAGAGCCTTTAGAATGAAGACAATTGAGGAGAGGTGAGGCTGACTCTTGCCTTGTCCTGTGAGGGTCCCAGTGTATGGCCAGAACTAGATGGTCAGTGTGTGACTTAAACTAGATGCATTACCCTGCAGAGAACCAAATGATGTTGGGTATACTTTGGCCTCTAAAGAAAGGAACCTGACAGATTTAAAAAATTTCATTGGCTCCTTTTAATGAAACAAAAGATTCCCCACTCCCTAGGATTATGAAACTCTGCCTGCAGTATATAAATGACTCATCATTAATTTCTGGCTGATTGTTGAGTATTCAGAGCCTCATTTCTACAAGTGCAGTACAGAGAATCTAATTTAATTAGTGCAAATTCAGAGTGAAAGGAAAATTATGTATAAAAGGCTTCCCTTTCCCCGCTGCACCCTCCCTCTTCTCCCCAATCGAGAGAATTCTGACAGTTTTAAAAAAGCAAATCTGGTGGAGTGGGAGGAGGCAAAATGGTGTGTCATTCTAGAATGAGTCTTGGTGTAGAAGGATGTGCCTGGGGGCTGGGCAGAGAGGAAGCTGAGGGTGAGACATGAGGTATTACTGGGGGATGCGGTGTCCTGTTTGCTGTTGTGTCTCCAGAACCTAATAAATATTTGAGAACAAATTAAAAGAAACAGATTAAGAATCATTAAGACTCTGTTGTGCAGCCGGCGTGGCTCAGTGGTTGAGCATCGACCAATGAACCAGAAGGTCACGATTTGATTCCCAGTCACGGCACATGCCCCGATGCTGGCTCAATCCCCAGTGTGGGGCGTGCAGGAGGCAGACAATCAATGATTCTCTCTCATCATTGATATTTCTATCTCTCTCCCTCTCCCTTCCACTCTGAAATCAATAAAAATGTGTATTTTTTTTAAATGCTTTGTGTCATGAAAGGGGAGAAAGAAACCCAAGGTGACACTCAGGTAGCTGGTCTGTGAGGTGGAGCCATTTGTGAGAATGGGGAACCGAGCGTGAGGAGCCATTGGGGGCAGAGCAATAATGAGATTGGGGAGGGACATGTTGGGACTCAGGACAGTGGGACACTCAATGGAACATTCCAGAAGGGAGTTGTGATTGTTGGGCTAGAGCTCAGGAAGAGGCTAGGAATGGAGCTGTAGTTGTCTGAGGTGCAGACTCAGAGGCCCACAGGGAACCAGGCAGGTGATGACCGTGAGGAAGTGGCATGTGCCCATCTCTAGAGGGGGCAGCCACTTCTCGCCATCAGCCCATTGTTACCTGGTAGAAATACATACGGACCCAGTATCACAAGATCCCCTTTTGGTGTTTGGTTGACTAGTTGGCTTCCTTTGTTTTAGAGAAGTTGATAGTGTTTTTACTTTGTTCCTGTGAAGTCTCTTATGTTTCCAGTATAAACAGAACCACTGAAAAATAACAACTGAATATCTAGACAGGTGTTTCTCACATCATCTATGGTGAAGGACCAGGTTTTGTTTCTTTTCCAATCCATTAAGGAGTAATCTTTTTGTAAAATACAATAAAAACATGGCAACAATGTTGAGTAGCCAAGAAAGGGCCTAAATGCTTACTCTAATATTCTGTCTTTGCTTGTCCTGGGCCAGGAATAAAACGTGTACTTTGATCAGCAGTGAGCCGAGGACCCCACCTTGAGGGGCCACTGGTTGAGCTGGTAAAGCCACAGGACAGGAAGAACTGGGGATGTGAAAACTCACTCATGCTTGCCGAGGGGGGAGTGGAGAACACTGTGGCCGGGCCCTGCAGAGGGTCCAGAGAAGAACAAGAAAGAACTTTTACAAAGCGGGGAGAAAGGAGAGAGCATCAGTTTTACAGAATCTCAGGGAAGAGGCCAGAAAACAGCATAAAAGCAGGAACCCCCTGGGCAAGTGGCCCACCGGTTTGGCCACTGATTAATCTTGCAAGAGCAGTTTGCATGGGGTGGAGCAGGCAGAGGGCCCTCTGCCATGGGCTTAAAAGTAAATAAATTTAGGAGAGAGAGGGAAAAGTGGCTAACACAGAGTACAGGGAAAAGGGAGTTTTGTTTTTCTAAGAGGAGATCTGAGCATCTTTAAAAGCTGAAAGGTGCCAGTAGAGAAGGGACAGTTAATGGAAGTCTGAGGTGATACAAGCCTGAGGCTGGGGGAGGAGGGAGGAGGATGTTTACAGGCTTAAACCTTCACAGTGGGAGGAAAAACTAACTGGGAACTGCTGTCTGGAGGCCTCTCCTGCCCCAGCCTCTCTTGATCCTTTGTCTTCCTACTATTTTCATTGGCCTGCGATCATCCTGTTCTTTCCAGGGAGGTTAGTTGAAGTGAATTTGAGCCTGGGATGAGGGAGGTGGTCCTATGCTTGTCTTGATCACTCCCCCAAGAGGAGGCAAGTTCTTGTACATCATTTTCTCACCCTGCATGAATCCAAGAGCCAGTATCAGGGGGCTGAAGATCCTTAGTGTGTTTTAACTGATCTTTGAGGGCTCGTAGGCAGTAATGTTCATGGATCCCCTTAGTGAACCAGCTCAGGTACTGTCCCTGGTCACATGAGGCTCACAGTCACAGAGCGGGTGTCACATGCTGGAGGTACGTGCCCTGGAGTACCATGGGCGAGGGGTCCTGGCAGCAGGAAGAGGCAGTGGCCCAGAAAGAAATGGTATTTGTCCTGGGAAAGTGGAGAAGTGTGGGGGCTGGAATGGTGAGGAGAAAGGCCATGGTTGGGAGGGAGCATGTTTGCCTTGAGGAACAGGAAGAGGGCCATTGTGATTGGACCACAGAGGATGGAGGACCGGGTGCTGTGTGGTGAGGCTGGAGCTCGTTGGGGCTCGCAGGGCAAAGCCAGCAGGCTAGGCTCAGGATTTGGGTGCTCATCTTAAATTCAGTGGAAACCCATTGGAGAGCTTTAAGGAGAAGCTAGAGAATGGTCTCCTCCTTGCAGGGGTGGATTCGGTTAGGACACTGGGAGCAGCTCTTTGTAGACAGTTAAGCTTAGGTGGTAGCATTGTGGTGGAGATGAGGAGTCATGGGTAGATACAAAAACTGGAGCAGGCAGATCACTGGGGTTGTGTGTAGATTGGGGAATAGCATGTGGCAAGGGAGGGAACCAGGCTTGTGAAGCTGATGAATGGGGATGGGGGGGGAGGGCTCAAACCCTTGTTTCTGTGGCCCAGGAGGGTAGGGCAAAGACACCGCTGGCAAATGGTCATGGCACAGTGGTCACAGATGATATTGCTGAGGAGGGATAGAGGGTGAGTGGGAAAAGGTCCTGGAACTGAGTGAGCTCTGGGAGATGCTAGCATTCACTGTTGTGAGGGAAGTGTTTCAGAGGCGGGGTGTCAACCCTGTTGGTGGCATGGCCATGAGCATGAGGTCATGGGTGACCTTTGTGGGAGCTATTTTGGTGACCTTCTCCCTTCTAAATACATATTTTGTGAGACCTGACCCAAAATGCCATTGGGTTGAAAACCACTGCCCTTTCCCCATAGAACTCTATGTGTAGTTCTGTGTCATTCATAGGATGGTTCTCGGTTGTGCTTTTTATGTTTCACTTTCAAATTTAAAATGTGCTTTTTTTCTCTCCATGGGCTTGCTGAACTATCTTCATTGTCCTCTTTTGTGTAATTTTTTATTAAGCGGCTAAGTTTTAATATCTGACTAAGGATGAGAAGTTGCCCGCGTAAAAAGCATCGCAATTTTATGTAATTTCTAACATTCAGAGCATGTAGCACATGAAATAATAATCACAAAAGAACTAGCAGTTAAATCAGAAGAAAAAAAAGTGAACTTGGGATTCCTAAAAATGGCGTTTGGCTGGGCCCAGAACAGAGGGGCCTGTTGGTGGCTCTGTGGGCAGCTTGTGGCTGTCAGGCCTACGTTCCTTTGTGGTCTCTGCAGAGAAATTGCCCCAAATCTAAGAAATTAGAAACTATTCTAGATGCTGGTAGAGAAGGCAAAAGACTGGAAGGGAAAGAGAAATTAAACCAGGGCAGGTGGCAGACCTGTGCCCGCAGATGCTTTGTTTTAGGGAGAAATGAGACCTGGGCATAACTCTCTCTTCTGCAGTAAGAAACCTGCTTACCTTTCCCCCCTCCTGGGTGGCGATTGGTGCCTTGGGAAGGCTAACGTCTTCTCCATCCCCTTCTTGTTGGTCGGAGATTGGTGGTGCCAAGGTTCATGTAACTGCCTGAGGCCTGGTGGTGGGGTTGGCTGTTGGCCAGCCTGGGGGATCCTGCAGGTGAGGGACAAAGGTCTGCTTCCCCAGGACACAGCTGTGGCCATGGCACCTGGGGTGTATCTTGCTCCCACAGTTATTGAAATGGCCCCAGAAGAAGTCTGGCAAAGGACAAGCTGGGATAACGACCAGGTTCCGGCTCCTGTTGCCTCTGAGCCATGCTGACCGCAGACAGCCATGTCCCTTTTTGGCTGAGAGTGAAATCAAAAGGAATGAAGAGCAAGAGTTTCTTCCTTCTGAGCCAGTGCCTCTTGATGTGTGCCCACCCCACAGGGCTCCTTGGGAAAAGAGGGCCTCCAGTCCAGTGTGTTTGGGAAGCTTGCACATGGTAAGCCATCTTGGGGGAAGGGCCACAGTGCCCCTGAGAAGAATCAAGGCTCTGAAAAGGTCTGCAGTAAGAAACCTGCTTACTTTGTTTAGCTCAGCATTTCTCAGATGTCATTTAAGAACTTTCCCCTTGCTTCTCCTCCTCCCCAAATACCTATTTATATCACGAGCAGACTTTGGGAAGTGCACCAAGTCAACAAGGAACCCACGGACCAATTACCAGCCATGAACAATCACAGGTCATGGGTGTGTAGTCAGAGCCAGTCTTCTCTCTTTTCACAAGGGGTTCCTGATCCTGGCTATCTGCAACCGTACAGAATTGCCATAAGCGCACATAAATCGATTACTTTATTGTATTTCCTTGGTTCCATTAAAACAAATCTTTCCACCCAGACACATGGTGTAACTATGTGTTTTCTAATCCTCACCCAAATCTCTAATGGAGAGGAGATTTGGAGCAGGGCAATTAAAAACCCCCTCCTCTCTTTTGTCACCCCAGAAAGACGTGTGCTCGGTGCCTCTGTCATTCTTTTTTCATCACAGGCACAGCAATCCTCTAACACAGTCAGCAGAAATGAGGTCATTGGATTTGTCGACGGCTGAAAAATCGCAGATAACATTTGCTCTGCTGTCTGGGTCAGTCCCAGCTTAGCTGACCATGGTCTCTGAAAAGGGCGGGCTTCTTGGACTAGCCACCCCCGCCTCCAACTTCTTCTGCCAGTTATTAATCAGATCCTCAAACATATTGCTTTCTCCAGCCTTGACTTCTCATTCTTTTATCTCTCCCCTGTACTCTCTGTTCAAAAGTGACATTTTATTTCTTAACAGCAGTGTCCAATAGAGATATAATTTGAGCCACCTATGTAATTTTAAAATTTCTAGTAGCCATGATCAAAGAGTAAAAACAGAAGTGAAAATTATTTTAGTAATGGACTTTAATTAACCCAGTAAATCCAAAATACTACTTTTTCAACATGTAAAGAGATGTTTTACTTTTTTTTTTTTTAATAAACTAAATCTTTGAAATCTGGTATATCATTTACATTTGTATCACATCGTAATGCTAACTTTTCGATAGTTGAAGTGGCATATCCTCTAAAATAAAGTTGTATTTAACAGAAAAATATTTTATACTCCTTCAATTTTTTAAACTTAAAATTGACTTTAAATTAATTAAAATCTAATAAAAATAAAAAATTCAGCTCCTTAAGTCACACTAACAACATTTTTAGTGCTTGGTAGCCACATGTGGATAGAGGCTGCTGTCTGGGGCAGCATGGTTCTGTAGGATTAATTTATTCAAACAGTTTTCAGTTTTCCATGTTATCTAAGTAGATACAAAATATTTGTGATTATGAGTCTTGCCAGCCACAAGAAACAAGGAGTAGTATATAGTTTATATTGGATAACCAAAGCAAATTTTCCCCACAAAAAGATCCAACTGATAGTTTGGGGCCAAAACTTGACTATATAACTTTTTAGGAATATATTTGAAATAACTAAATTTCTGTTTAAAATAATAATTTTTAATTTAGTTGTACATGTATTTTTACATTACCTGAAAAATACACACACACACACACACACACACACAGGGAAATTGTACTTTTGTTCCCTGTGTTTACATTTCCTGAAACCATTTTATTCCTACACTCCTCACGCATTTTGGCCTTCAGTGTCTTTATCATCACCAGAGTGACTTTTGGGGGCCTGTAGCACAGGTTTCCCGCTGATCATATTTGCTTTCCTTCAATTTGCTTGGAATTCAATGCTTTCAAAATTAATGAATAATGCTATCACTAAAAATCCTAAGTCACACATGCTCATTGATTTAACAGTAGGACCATTGCTACCCAGCTCCTGTGTGAAATAACCATAATGTAAGCACTTTTGCTGCACTGCTCTTCAGAAAAAGAAAAATCTCATTGTATTGAAGACTAGAGGCCCAGTGCACGAAATTCATGCAGAGGGTGGTCCCCTCAGCCAGGCATGCACCCTCTTGCAGTTCAGAAGCCCTTGGGAGATGTCCAATTAATGTCTTAGGGGAGCGGGCCTAAGCTGGCAGTTGGACATACGTAGCGCTGCAGTGGAGGTGGGAGAGACTCCCACCACCGCCACTGTGCTCACCAGCCATGAGCCTGGCTTCTGGCTGAGCGGTGCTCCCCCTGTGGGAGTGCACTGACCATCAGGGGGCTCCTGCATTGAGAATCTGCTTCTGGTGGTCAGTGAGCATCATAGTGACCAGTTGTTCCACCGTCAGGCTGAAACTGGCTCTCCGACATCCTCTAAGGGGTCCCAGATTGAGAGAGAGCACAGGCCAGGTTGAGGGACCCCATCGGTGCATGATAGGGGCCAAGGAGGGACCGTGGGAGGGCTCCAGGGCATGTCCAGCCTGTCTCGCTTAGTCCTGATAGGCTGGACCCCAGTAGCAAGCTAATGTATTGGTTGGAGCATCTGCCCCCTTGTGGTCAGTGCACATCATAGCAAGCAGTTGAGCGGCCTTCACATACCATTAGCATATTACGCTTTGATTGGTTGAACGGACAACCCAACACTTAGCATATTAGGCTTTTTTATATAGGACTAGGGGCCCGGTGCACAAAAATTTGTGCACTTGGGGGTGGGGGTCCCTCAGCCCGGCCTGTGCCCTCTTGCAGTCTGGGACACCTCGGGGGGGATGTCCACCTGCTGGCATGCCTGGCCAGCCTGGGTGAGGGGCTGAGAGCCATTTTCAGGCTGCCCACAGCCCCTTCAGGGTTCTTGCACGGGGGGTGGGAAGGCTGGTGAGTGCAGGCCTGGACGTTTCCCACTGGAGGGCCCACAATTGCACACGCCTGATGGGCCCCCACCACTGAGGGGACACACCTGGTGCAGAGTTGGGTGGCAAGCCAGGGGCGGATGCTGGTGCAGAATCCCTCAGTGGGGCCCTGCTGCTGAGCAAACACACCTGGGGTGGAGCCGGGCAGTGAACTGGCTTCGGATTCTCC
>PVJC01015128.1:0-35487 GCA_004026665.1 Murina feae
AACTGCCCCCTCCCTTCTGGCCTGATTGCCCCCAACTGGCACCCCCTGCCAGCCTGCTCACCCTCAACTGCCCCATGCCAACCTGCTTGCCCCTAACTGCCACCCACCAGGCTGATTACCCCAACTGCCCTCGCCTCCTGACCTGATCACCCCTAACCACCTCTGCCTCAGCCCCACCACCATGGCTTTGTCCAGAAGGTCTCCCAGAAGGTCTCCCAGTCTAATTAACATATTACCCTTTTATTAGTATAGGTTATCACAAATTTAGCAACTTAAAACAATACAAATTTATTATCTCACAATACTGCATGGCTAAATTTTCCTCCAAGATAGTGAATGCATTTTTTGTTAATCTATTTATTCTCTTCTTCCCATTATACCTATGAAGGATCTGGAATGCATAGCCTGGTCTTGAAACAAAGAGAAGTTTACAATGTAATGAGCTTATGGCTCCGGTCTCTAACTAGTAAGCCTGTCTGACCATTCTCTTGTCAAGCTGGATTACTGCCAGCTTGAGGTTTAAAAGAAATATTTTCAGATATACATTCAGATGGTCAATAAATATATGTAAGGTAGTAAAATAATAAACTTTCTCCCTAATTATATAGTATTGGGAGGAATCAGGGATTTTTTAATTTAACAAGCAATTAATGGTCTCTTGTGCTGTCCTATAACAAATTAAATGCATAACTATTGTTAAAACTTGAAAATACAAAAATGAAGAACTCATGATTCCATTTATATGAAACTTAAGAACAGGCACAAACTAATCTTTGGTGTTAGAAATAAGTATAGTGATCATCTCTGAAAGAAATTTTAAAGACGAAACAGGCAGTCTTAAGGAATAAATGGAGGTCCATGGGAAAGAAATGCATATGTGAAGGGCAGAAATAGCTCCAAGATGCCAAAATGCTTATCTTACTTATACAGAGGATAGAGAAATGCCACAGGATAAGGGGGGAGAAAGATATACATTCACAGAGAAGAAAGAAACATTTTCACAGGGGATAGAGAGATGTTGAAAGATAAGGAGAAGAGAAAGAGGGGGACATCACGTGGGTTTTGAGTTTTGAAACTGATACTATGTAGCAGAATGACCAGTGAGGAAAACAAGGGGGTCTTAAATTGAGGAAGGGTCCAGTTAGAAAGGGTCAGTTTCAGACAAAGAACTGCAACATATATAAACCAGAGACAAAGGAACACAGACAGATTTTAGACTTTTGGATTTAGATTTTTTTCCCATTAGAGAAACAAATCAGGCTTTTCTCATTCAGGGGGCCCTTCCTTGGGCAAGTTTGCTTCCAATAAACTTCCACATTTTTATTAAAGAAGACTTTAGTCTATGAGTTTATTTTTCAAACTTCATGAGGACAAGGACCCATAAAAAACTCTGCATCCTCAAATCCCACATTTCATCTCCATGTGGTGATTACTCCAGGTACTGTAGGAAACTTTCTAGAGCACTGGAAAAGAAATATTCTATGATATAATTCAAGTTGTGGAGATATATATATATCTCCACAACTTGAATTATATCATATATATATATATATATATATATATATATATATATATCCCTTTGCACAAAGAATAGCACAATAGACCTTCCTTCCCCTGGCTGCTGGCACTGGTTTTTCTCCAGCACCCAGGACCCATGCCTTTGGTCTGGCTGCAGCAGTGAGGCTAGGCTTCTTTACCACATCATAGTGACTGGTTGACTGGTCGACTGTCCTCTGGTGGCCAGTGCACATCATAGTGAGCGATTGATTGGCCTTAGCATATCATTAACATATTACACTTTAATTGGTTGAATGGATGACTGGACAACCGTAGCATATTAGGCTTTTATTATATAGGATAATTATTCCAATCAGAATGCCTGCTCTGATTTTTACACACAAGCCCTGCCAACTATGTTGTCTTGGAAATCTAAACAAAGATGAATGCACATTTCATCCACATGATATATATTCAACATTATTCTCCATGAAGCCTCTAGAAGATTTAAAAAATGACATATATAAAGTACTATTTATCTTTTGAATTACTATTATGTAGAATATCTTGTCATTACTATGTTTTTGTCCAACATTAAAGTAACTATATAATCATGCATAGAAATTTTACAGTTCACCAACATATTCCTTTATATGACCATTATTTGATAATAGAAATTGGACAGGAGAATTTGGAGGTAAAGAAGTGATATAGATGCTATAGTTATAATACTTTGTAGGTATGTAAAAAATAATTTTCCTTCTACCTTTCCAAGTTCTTCTGGATGGACTAACATTCAAACTAACATGAGATAGATTAACAGAAGAACATCTAATCAAATAAAAGAGTAATATGCAAATTAACCATCACTCCAAGATACCCAAACCATGCCCACCAGTCAAGCCTCGCCTACCAGCCAATCAGAGGGGCTGTATGAAAATTAACCCAGCAGAGATCGAGGCCAGCAGCCATGGAGCTAGAGCAAACAGGAGGCTTCCGTGGCAACTGCCTGCCTAGGCCGGCTGGGCCTCTGCTCAAGGCAACATTGTTTCAATTATAGAAGCCACAGAGTTCAAACAAATAGGAGGCTTCGCTGCTGGACTAGGCCTCCACTCAAGGCAAAAAATTTCAATTATAGAAGATAGATAAACCCCAGAAATCTGATTCCAGCCAGCCTCACTGGGAACTTGCATCAATGGGAGCTGTGGGCAGCCTGAAAACCCTCAGCCCCTCACCCAGACTTGCCACACCCCATGGGGTGAGGGTCCCCAGTGGGGGGGTTTGGCCAGCTTGCAAACAACCATAAGCCCCTCCCCCAGGCTGGCCAGGCACTCCAGCAGGTGGACATCCCTGAGGAGTCCCAGACTGTGAGAAGGCACAGGCTGGCTGAGGGACTCCCCCGCCCTGAGTGCACAAATTTTTGTGCACCGGGCCCCTAGTTTATTATATATGATCGTAAGTGGTTCCATAAGAATATGAGACCTGAGGAAACTTTGGGCAGTTGAGGTGTATATGCAATTCTGGACAAGGAGAGGGAGGCAGAGCCTGAGATTTCAAAGCTAAAGTAGGCAATTCACTGGTAGATGATGCCCTGGTCAGTTTGGCTCAGTGGATAGAGCATCAGCCTGTGGACTGAAGGGTCCAAGGTTCTATGCCAGTCAAGGGCACATGCCTGGGTTGTGGGCTGATCCCCAGTGTGGGACCTGCAGGAGGCAGTTAATCAATGAGTCTCTCTCATCATTGATGTTTCCATCCCTCTCTCCTTCTCTCTTTCTCTCTGAAATCAATAAAAATCCTATATAATAAAGAGGGAATATGCAAATTGACTGTCACTCCAGTCAATTTGCACCTACAGCTGAGGCTAAGTTCCCATAATGAGCCTTAAGGAGCAATCAGCAGGGACCTGAGGCTGCGCACCCACCCACCTCCGGCATGGGGCTTGACAGGGGACCTCAGGTCGTGCCTTCCACCTGCAAGCCTTGACAGGAGACCTCAGGCTGCTCCCCCTGCCCTGTCACCAGGCCAGAGGAACTCAAGCTGCACCCTCTTCCCTGGTGCCAGGCCGGGGGACCTCAGGCCATGCCTCCTGCCTTGGCCCCAGGCCAGGGGACCTGAGGCTGTGCCCCCCACCCAGCAGGACTTGACGGGGACCCTCAAGGTGTGCCTTCCACCCTGGTGCTGGGCCAGGGGACCTCAGGCCATGCCCCCTACCCCAGCATCAGTCCAGGGGACCTCAGGCTATGCCCCCTGCCCCAGTGCCAGGCTGGGGGATCACAGGCCACTCCCTCTGCCCAGCAGGGCTTGATGGGGTACCTCAGGCCATGCCCCCCTGCCCTGGCACCCAGGGGACCTGAGGCTGCATCCCCCCCACCTGGCAGGGCTTGACAGGGTGGGACTGGCCGAGTCTGGATATAGCCCAATGAATGGGGGCCGTCCAGGTTTGGGTCTCGAGCAATTTTGAGGTGCACGTGGGTGGTTGAAGACTTGACTCTGGGTTCCATGGTGCACCCCAGACTCTGACAGGAGGAAGATTTTCATATACATTTTACTAATTTTCTTTAATCTCTGACACTTCTATTATAGAGAAAGGGCAAATCACAATATTAAAATATTTCCTCTAATTAATCCCCTTTTAATGTGCACAAATTTCGTGCACTGGGCCACTAGTATATATATATATATATATATATATATATATATATATATATATATATATAGCAAACTTCTGATAAACAAATTCTTGCTGGGCCACCCAGAACAAAGGGGCACAAAGGGATGTTCAACAAACAAACTTACTGGTTTCTGTCTACCACACTTTCTTTATATTATGCTAAGAAGGTTAAAGCTCACTTTCTTTAAGCAGATTTTTCAATCTGAATTCCTTTAAGCAGGTAAACGGGGGAGGTCCAAAATTTTTTCCTAAGTCTTTTGTTTCTTAAAATAACTAACTTAAAATAATCAAAATCCCAAAAGGCATGTTTTGGAGTGGCAAACTCTGCTTCCCTTCAAATTCATTTAAAATTTACACTTAGAGTAGATAAAAATGCCTGTAACAACAACAACAAAATGCCAGCAACAAATCAAGGAGGCTTAACTATAGTTACTACTAGAAGCCTGGTGCACAAAATTTGTGCACCCTCTCTAATCTGGGACCCTTTGGGGGATGTCTGACTGTCAGACATCCCTCTTGTAATCCAGGACCACTGGCTCCTAACCACTCACCTGCCTGCCTGCCTAATGCCCCCAACTGCACTCCTCTGCTGGCTTGGTTTTCCCCAATGTCTCTCCCCTGCTGGCCTGATTGCTCCTAACCCCCTTCCAGCCTGATCTTGCCCATAACTGCTTCTGCCTCGATCCCCACCACCATGGCTTTGTCTAAAAGAAAATTAGAAGTCCAGAAGATGGCTGGTCGACCCAGTCTAATTAGCATATTACCCTTTTATTTGTATAGATATATTATATAGAATAGGATTGATTAAATGCAAGGGGGAAGCTTTTTTCAGCAATAGGAGATGCTTTTGGCAGAAAAAAATATATAATCCCTCTATCTGGATTGATAGCCAGCCATATGTACTATACAGCCAAACTGGTCATTAAAAAATTGAACCTCTTTCTTACACCTTACACCAAACAGCTGTTGCCTTTAAAACCCCTCCTCAGCCCGACCTTAGGTTCTGCCTTCCCAGTTCACCCAGATTAGGTTCTGATTGGTCGGTTTCTATGTCAGCGTCAAAAGTTTCACCTTCTAGGCAGCCATTGGCTCTTCTGGGAAATCCAGAATGGCCCCACTGACAGCTGTCTCTCTCTCCAGGCCTATCTTCGGGCTTGATCTGCAGCCTCAATGGCAGCTGTTGATCAGACCCTGCCTCTCTCACTGTGCCCACCTCACCCTGCCTACCTGCCCACTGCCCCACCCACCCACTCACCAGCCTTGCCGTGATTGGAGCCTGTGGGCCACGGGGGAGAGACTGAGAGGTGCTCCATGCACTTCCTGTTGACTGTTGATTTGGTCGTTTTGGTCATTATGGCCATTGGCCTTTTATTATATAGATGGACAGTGGTTTGAGCTTTAGGCTTGGTGAACTGGGAGAGAGCTATGTTGAACCCTTCTTTAGTTGATGAGAGTACCAATAGAACAGGGAAACAAAATTGTTCTCTACTTTATTTAAACCACTATATTTTTAGAGTCTACATAAAAGTCAGACTTGGGCCAGTCTTCATAAGAGTGTACAAAAGACAATTTTGAAACCTCTTTGGAGTTTCCAATTATTACAGTAGGACTTTGCATGGAAAGTGGTCTTGGTTAGTCAAGTTTCTTGGGCACTTGTTATCCTTTCAGCACTATAAAATTTCCCTGCATAGGGGCTCAAGGACATGGACTGGCTTTGTATTATGATATTGAAACTGGACAGTGAATGGGTCCAGGATGCCTGTCACTACTTGAGCCAATTAAGCAGAGACAGGGTTGAATCATATATGAGTGTTTATTCCAATAATGCCAGCCACATAGGAGAGCAGCAGGTCACTCACGAAAATCCGCCCTCCCTTTCCCTGCCATCCCCCACCTCACCACCCGTACCCCTCCCAATCATAAACCAGCTACTTATATTGGGTAGAATGACAAAGATTACATGGGAAAGTAGGAATTACAGGCATGGCGAAGTAGGCAAGGTATACAAGGTATAATGGTTACAGGTAATGGGTCTGGGGTCCCAAAGGGTGGGTGCCTCAGGGTCCAGATTGTTTCAGCAACAAGGTTGTCAATCTTTTCATGAAGATAGGCAGTTCTCAGAAAAGAAGAATGGACCATATTCTGAGGTTAACTCTCATGTCCTGGGACTCTCAGTCAGGTCAGAAACTAACAATCATAGTTAACAGAGTATGATTAACATTTCTTCTAACTACATTTAGCCCCCACTATTCTATGTCTGCCCCTAACAATACCATAGCAGTGACTAGTATAAAAATCCAGCTAAGTTCCCACTTATAATGCCAAAATATATAGAGTTCAGAAAATGATGCAGATACTTTTAATGTATCAATGCATAAGAATTTGCAAATAGTAATCATTAACTCCACTACTTCTATAATTTTCAACTATTGACAACTACAATTCCAATAAATTTTCCAACTGGTCTTTGTATTCAGGGCAACTTTAAAATGAAGTAGTAACTTATTTCTCATCTTGATACTGTGAGAATCTTGTAAAACAGGTGTGAGAAAAGTTTCAAAATGATATTTAGGTTTTGAAGGATGAGTATTTGGCTGGCAGATGGAAAGGCCAGTCCCCTCAGAGTGAAAATCAAGTGCACTGGCAAGCAGAAAATGAAAGTACTAAAATACTATAGTTTTATTTTAAAAACTATAAGGAAAATGGGGATTTCCATATAGTTTTTAAAATAAGAAACAAAAGAAAAACAATTTCCCCAGTGCTTGGCTCCAAGTTATTAAAGGTCTGTATAAGAAGTGTGATACAGTGATACAGTTATAAGAATCAGATTTAAGACTGGCTAGTGTTGCTCAGTGGTTGAGCATGGACCTATGAACCAGGAGATCAGGGCTCCTGTCCTGGCCAGGGAACATGTATGGGTTGCAGGCTGGGATCCCCAGTAGGGGCCTGCGGGAGGCAGCCAATGGACATTTCTCATAGATGTTTCTATCTCTCCTATTCCTTTCCTCTCTCTCTAAAATCAATAAAATATTTTTTTAAGAAGTAGTTGGTTTAAGATTGGGAAATACCACTCACCTAATATGTTTTGAAACCCTAAGACCACCACAGCAGATGAAGATGAGGAGAGAGCAGGGACTGGGCAGTGTGAATCTCGGCCTGTTGGAAAGGTGCTCATCTAGCTATGAAGATGTTTGATCTCAGTCTTCTGAGCAGCAGCTTGGTTTCACACATGAAGAAACAAGGGTAGTTAATAAAGTTCCTGAAGCTTCTATATTGATTGAGTGGCCCCTGGACCTGAAAAATTGGAATCACCTGGGATCTTACTACTAATAAAAATTCATAGGCCCTGCCCCAGTTCTACTGAAACAATCTGCATTTTAACAAAAGACAAACAGGTTTCGCTATTAGATTTTTTAGAAACCTTAGCCCAAAGGCTACTGAGTAAGACCCCTAGGGGGGTCCTGACTCTATTTCCATTGAATTCTTCCATTACTGTTGTATCTTGAAGCTTTAATAGACCTTGTGGGCCCCTCAGTTCCACTGCTCTTTAGGCTTAGTCTTGAGAAGGGTCCAGGGAAAATGCCCTCCCACCCCCTCACCTCCGCCGCCAACGCCGTCTTAAAATTCTGCCAGGCCATGGCAAAGTGAAATGTCTCTGGGATTTGGTCTTCTGTGGCACGTTTTCCAGCTCTTCTGGTGACACTTGTGATCCAGGGGTTCTCTCGCCATATGCCTCGCCAGATGCCCGCTTTCTTCATTTGAATAGCCAAATCTCGCGTGGCTAGGGCGACAATGCGTTTCAGCGCGAGGCTTCCTAAGGTTGCCTAGCGACGGCGAGGACGCTAGTAGTAGGCGGATGAAGTCCATAGCTGTTGGCGGATTAGAGAGCAGACATGCACAAGCCAAGCGACTCCCTGATCCCTCGAGAAGTGGAGACTCCGAAGCAGTTGCACCTGCGGGTGTCTCCGGTGGAGGTGAAGTTTCCGGACGCGGTGGCGGGGAAGGTGTACCGCCGATCACTTACTATCCACAATGTTGGCTACAGTAACCAGAAGATCCGGTTTATGCAGCCAACCAACACACAGGTAACACACTCAGGAGTGCTCTGGGCAGGACCTTGGGAGGACTGGGCTGAGACTGCCTCCTCACTTGGACACCTGCTTTGTCCTGAGGGAGTGAGTAGGCACCTGGCTCCTATAAGGATAGGGAGATGGACTGGGATTCCTAGGGAGCGGTGATTTAGGTTTCTCTATGTATGTGCTCTCGCCTTTGTTTGTTTGCTTATCCATTTACTGAGGGTTGGGACTCAGAATGGGGAAATTAGATGTAAAACCAATTTCTTCATTCTGGAGTTGGAAAGAAGGGAAGGGGGTTCCATGTCTGTCTCTGCTTAGCCTAGAACCTATACCTCATAATACTGTAGAATTATGACGACAAACCTTTGAACCCTAAAGTGCCTGACTATTCCAAATATTATAGGGTAGTGGGAAAGTTTATTATTCACATTTTAAGAAATATTTGTTGAGCACCTACTATGTAATAGGCAGTAGGTGTTTGGAATGCAAGATGGACATAGCCCTGCCCTCAGAGGGCTTAGAAACTCACAGGGTGTTAATAAAGGTCTAATCATCAGCAAAATAAATGTTCTGAGAGGCTGTCCCCATTTTGATCAAAAAGTTGACCAAATTTCATCTCTATCTCACTGTTATTTTAGAGCATGAAGATGAATGGATGATTATTAGTTTACTATGATCACCCATTGTCAGGGATACTTTTGATATATTAAAGGTGAATAAGAATTTTTGATATGTAAGTGATAACTGATTTTTTCATGGGATATTCCTAATGGTTAATAGTATTGAATTCAGCTGCACTTATATGTACAGAAATGGAAAGTTATCTGATTTTGTTGTTAAGCTTACACGTATTTGTTTGCATATACATAGGAAAATACCACAGTGATTAGGAAGGCATTGGAAAACAGGACTTTTATGGTCTACCTTTTACACTTAAAACATTGATGTACTATTTACACTAAAGTGCACAAATCTTGAAAGTAAGTCCTGATGAATATATATATATATATATATATACACACACACACATATATATGTGTATATATATGCACACATATATATGTATATATATACACACACACATATATATGTATATATATAGTGTGTGTGTGTGTACACACACACACACACACACATATGCCCATGTAGCTCCCACTTGGATCAAATCATAAAATATTTCTAGTACAATAGAAGGTTCCCTCCATCTGGAGCAATCATCCCATGGAGATGACCACTATACTGATTTCTAACACCATAGATTACTTTTGCCTATTCTTAAGTTTCATATAAATGAAATCACACATTCTTCATTTTTGCATTTTGCATGTTTTAATAATAGTAATGTGTTTATTTTGTAATATGACATCACAAGCAACTATTAGTTGCTCATTAAATAAAAAAGTACCTGATTCTTCC
Organism: Murina feae; assembly: GCA_004026665.1. Lineage (NCBI taxonomy): Eukaryota > Metazoa > Chordata > Mammalia > Chiroptera > Vespertilionidae > Murina > Murina feae. The sequence continues at coordinate 9,661 of PVJC01015128.1, forward strand.
CAATACTATATAATTAGGGGGAAAGTTTATTATTTTACTACCTTATTAATTATTTCACTTACTTTATTACATATGTATTTAACAATTGAATGTATATCTAAAAATACTTTCTTTTAAACCTCAAGCTGGCAGTAACTCCAGATGTGAGCGAACACTATATTATGGACGTCTCTTGGTCTTTACGCAGATAGAACAATGACATCATTTATTTTCTCTTGGTTTGTATTTAGAATTAAAAAGAAAAACTGTTTAGATCACAGGTCTTGTCATTAAAAGCAGAATGGTCAGACAGGCTTACCTAGTTAGAGGCCAGAGCTATGAGCTCATTACATTGTGAATTTATCTTTATTTCGGGACTATGATCCTTCATAGGTATAGTGGGAAATGGGGAAGAGGTAGATTAGCAAAAAATGCATTCACTGTCTTGGAGGTTAAAAGAAAAATAAGCTTCTATGTAGAGAGCATTGTTATCACCATTATCATCATCATTAGAAAGTAGTTCTAACACATGGTGGTACTTGTTTTCTACCTGGACTCAAGATTGCGCATTGTCTATGTAATGAGTAACTACTATGTGCCATATTAAGTGCTATATATCATCTACTTATATAGCCTAGGTCAACTGCACTTATTCCTAGCCCTCAGTAATCATGTTCTCTTGAGGATTTTCATGATATTTATGAAATCTGCATCACTCATATGATACTTAATTAGTCCCTGGCTTACATTATTTAACTTTCAAAGGGCATTTAGTCTGCTTCCTTAAAGAGATTATGCATTCATTAGAGGGAATCTGTCTAGTAGTGGGGAAAGAGCTTAAGTTTGAGGCAGATAGATGTGTGTTTTGAATCCTCACTGCCTGAGTGACTTTAGACAGTCATTTCACTCTTCAGGTTCCAGCTCCCTCATCTATATGCTGGCAGCCATAATATCAGCCTTATAAGACTGTAGAAGTGCATTGAAATGTAGAATGCTTGATCTATTATAAGTGCTCAACAGATAACAGTTCTCTTTGCTCCTTAATTTTTTTTTTACTGGAGTCTAGGAAATATTTGAAAAGAACAAAAGTATTTTTTTCCCCTTTGGCATATTTTTTTTTCCTCCAAATTATGAAGTCAGAGTTCCCATGTGGAAAGTACTAGTATATAACATTCTATATGTATGTGTGAATGTATATTTGTATATATCTGTATATATGTATACATGTATGTGTTATATATGCATACGTGATTGAGCAACATTTTTATTAGATTGCTCTTCCTATTTGTCTATATTTAAGTACTTCTCAGCATTTACATATTTATCAATTAACTGCATTGCCATTTTCAATTGTCAAACTATTAAAAGCATATGGGAAGGATCTAGAATCTGTAAGGTATAAATATAGTCAGTAAGTCTTTGCCTTTAGGGCAGCAATATTACCTGTCCTAATATAGTAAAACTCAGGGTCTCTAACGCCTGAAAGCTCAACCACCCAGAAGTCAGTCCTGCAGTCAGTGCTGGGATGCCAGGGCGAATCACTACTGTCTCTGCTCTGGGAGCGGTGACCCAGCACTAACTGCCAAGGGGGGTTGTGGATCAGGCCCAGAGAGAGGCCCCAAGAGAGAGACAGGGTCTGATCAGCAGCCTCCGTGGCAGCTGTTGATTAGCCGTTGCTTCTCTCTTTCTCTCTGGGCTTCACCAGCAGCAGTACTCTGTTTCTCTCTGGGCCTCTGCAGAGGCTGCTGATCAGCCCTGCCTCTCTGATCAGGCCCAGAGATAGGCCCAGAGATGCTGACTGGCATAGAAACTGACCAATCAGAACCAAATCTGAGTGAAGTGCAATGAGCCAATGGCTGCCTAGGAGGCGGAGCTTTGGAAGCTGACTGGCATAGAAACTGACCAATCAGAACCAAATCTGAGTGAAGTGCAATGAGCCAATGGCTGCCTAGGAGGCGGAGCTTTTGAAGCTGACTGGCATAGAAACTGACCAATCAGAACCTAATATGGGTGAACTATGAAAGCAGAACCTAAGGTGAGAGCTGAGGAGGGCTTTTAAGGGCAACAGCTGTTTGGTGTAAGGTGTAAGAAAGAGGTTCAATTTTTTAATGACTGGATTGGTAGTATAGTGCATATGACTGCCTATCAGTCCAGATATAGGGATTATATATTTTTGTCTGCCAAGAGCATCTCCTCCTGCTGAAAAAGGCTTTCCCCCACCATTTAAGGAATCCTATCCTATATAATCTATCCTATATAATAAAAGCCTAATATGTTAAGTTTCCAGTTGTCTGGTCATTCGTTCAACCAATCAAAGCATAATATGCTAAGACTGCTCAACCGCTCACTATGACATGCACTGACCACCAGGAGATAGACGCTCCAACCAGTAGGTTAGCTAACTGCTGGGGTCCGGCCAATCAGGAAGGACTATGCAAGGTGGGCTGGACATGCACTAGAGCCCTCCCACAGTCTCTTCCTGGCAGGCCCACCTTCCATGTCCTTCCCTGGCTCCAGTCATGCACCAGTGGGGTCCCTTGGCCTGGCCTGTGACCTCTCGCAATCTGGGACCACACAGGAGATATCAGAGAGCTGGTTTCAGCCTCATCCCACTCAATGCAGGAGCTGCCCCCTAGTGGTCAGTGTGCTCTCACAGGGGGAGTGCCACTCAGCCAGAAGCTGGGCTCATGACTGGTGAGTGCAGTGGCAGTGGCAGGAGTTTCTCCTGCCTCTGCAGCAGCATTAAGAATATCCAACTGCCGGCTTAGGGGAACAGGCCTAAGCCATCAGTCAGATCCCCTGAGGGCTCTCAGACTGTGAGAGGGTGCAGGCCAGGCTAAGGGAACTGGCCCCCAAGTGCATGAATTTCATGCACTGGGCCTCTAGTCTATACTAATGAAAGGGTAATATGCTAATTAGACTGGGTCGACAGGACATCTTCTGGACATTTGACTTCCTTCTGGACAAAGCCATGGTGGTGGGGGCCGAAGCAGAGAGGGCAGTTGGGTGCGAGATCAGGCCAGCAGGGGATTGCAATTAGGGGTGAGATCAGGCCAGAAGGGGAGAGCAATTAGGGGTGATCAGGCAGGCAGGCAGAAGGTTAGGGGCAATCAGGCAGGCAGGTAGAGGCAGTCAGGAGCAATCAGGCAGGCAGGCAGGCAGGTGAGTGGTTAGGAGCCAGCAGTCCAAGATTGCGAGAGGGTTGTCTGACTGCTGGTTTAGGCCCGATCCCTGTGGGATCACTACCCCCCCCCCCTGCACAAATTGTGTGTACTGGGCCACTAGTCCTATATAATAAAACCCTAACATGCATTTTGACTGAACGGCAAAATGACCAGTCGCTATGATGTGCACTGACCATCAGGGGGCAAATGCTCAATGCAGGAGCTGCCCCCTGGTGGTCAGTGTGCTCCCATAGGGGGCGTGCCACTCAGTCAGAAGCTGGGCTGAGGGACCCCCCCTCAGCCCCCCTAGTGCAGTTGTGCACTGGGCCTCTAGTGTCTTGATACAGCTCTTGAAATAATGTATACACCTAACTATAGTTGCTCACATTATTCCTTATTAGGAGTTAAGACATGTAATTTGATTTTTTTCTCCCATTGAAGTTCAAACTGGTTGTGCCAAGCATGGATAAAGAACTCGCTTCTGGACTGCAGATTACAATTACGGTAGAATATCATCCTAAAAAAAATGAAAATGTTTCTGACCACCTATTTATTGGAGTAGGAAACAAAGCAATAGAGATCTCTCTTATTGGGTATGTATACTGCCATTTTGAACACTCTTCAAATAAAAATTAGGGTCAAAGTAATATTCGTTATATTCCCTGGCTAAAAGGGCTTGTTGTATTTATGACTTCCTTACAGATGAACTTACAGGACAAATGTTTAGCGAATTGTGATTTAAAACAAATGACTAGTTTGCTGGTATATTTTTATTAAGATAACTTAAAAACGTTCAACAATTGCATGTATTCTTTTTTTCTTGATCTCACATCCTACTTTATTTCCCCTTTATTTTTTGGTACCTACAGACAGAAAGATTTAGTAAAGAAAGCTCTAGCCTGACGGTTGTACTCCGTGGTTGAGCATTGACCTATGAACCAGGAGATCTTAAGATCAATTCCTGGTCAGAGCATATGCCTGGGTTGTGGGCTCAATCCGTAGTTAGGGGTGTGTAGGAGGCAGCCGATCACTGATTCTCATCATTAATGTTTCTATCTCTCTCTCTCCCTCTACCTTCCTCTCTGAAATCAATAAAAATATATAAAAAAGAAGAAAAAAGAAAGCTGTATTTGTCTACCAGCTGCAGAATTAATATTGAAATACTAATATGATGTTGGTATTAGACATATGCCATTTTATTTTTTTTCCTGGTGTTTTTGTATTTTTCTAAACCAAATTTAGATCTGCAATTATTTTGGTTCTCTGCATTGTTGAGAATTTCTGATTTTGCATATCATTCCATTCTGCATAGGAATCAAACAGTCGATACACATTAGAAAATAGAAAAGCTATTAACCTATTACATATATTTAATTTACATTTGCATTTTATTTTGAGTAGGGCCATTTTGGATCTATTCTGTGTATTGACATACCCATGACTAGCATTCAGATTTGCTTGTTTGTGCTGTATATGGAGAGAAGTGTTGAAGATACTTCTGCCTTTGAAAATGGATTTTGTCTTATTCCCATAGCATGCCTTCTCTCATTAGAGGCCAGCTGCTCACCAGAGTTGCAATATAAGGACAGTGCTGCCCCCTTAAAGTGTGATGGACAGTGCTGAAGGGAGAGGTAGTAGGCGAGCTTGCTGCTATATTTCTATTTTTTTTTAATTTTACAAATGCAGTTGATTGAAGATAAATATGCAATTATAAGAAATAATTCCTTGTGCATTTCCCTCTGTTTCCCTCAAAGGTAACACTTTGCAAAAACAATAAGATAATAGAACTAGACAATTTACATTGAACAATCTACCTACTGTATTCAGATTGCCAAAGCTTGACTTAAACTCCTGCGTGTGTGTGTGTATAAGCTTTTAAATTCTATATAAGTTTTTTACCCATGTAGGATTTTATATTTGTTACCACAGTCAAGATACTGAGTTGCCTTAACCAGTTTGGCTCGGTGGATAGAGCATCACCCTGTGGATTGAAAGGTCCCAGGTTCGATTCTGGTCAAGGGCATGTACCTTGGTTGCGGGCACATCCCCAGTAGGGAGTGTGCAGAAGGCAGCTGATCGATGTTTCTCTCTCATCATGTTTCTAACTATCTGTCCCTTTCCCTTCTTCTCTGTAAAAAATCAATAAAATATATTTTAAAAAAAGATACTGAGTAGTTCCACCCTGAATGGTTTGGCTCAATGGATGGAGCGTCGGCCTGCGGACTGAGGGGTCCAGGTTAGATTCTGGTCAAGGGCATATATCTTGGTTGCGGGAACATTCCCAGTAGGGGGTGGGCAGGAGGTGGCTGATCGGTGTTTCTCTCTCCTTGATGTTTCTGACTCTCTATCTCTCTCCCTTGCTCTCTGTAAAAAAATCAGTAAAACATATTTTTTAAAAAAGATACTGAGTAGTTCCAATACTGCAATGATATCTCCTTTTACTTAAAAAAATTGTTAATCCTCACCCAAGGTTATTTTTTTCCATTGATTTTTAGAGAGTGGAAGGGAGGGAGGGAGGAGGGGAGAGAGAGAGAGTGAGAGAGACATCTATGTGAAAGAGGCCCATCAGTTGGTTGCCTCCTCCACATGCCCTGACTGTAGCCAGGGATTGAACCTCCAACCCAGGTCTGTGCCCTTGACTGAAAATCTAACCCAAGACCCTTCATAGCTCAGGCCAACACTCTAACCACTGAGAAAACTGGCTAGGGCTTCCACCTATTACTTTTTATAATCACAGCCAACTCCCTCTGCCTCATAAGCACCATCCTTCAACTGGAATCATCTAATATGTCTTCCATTTCTAAAATTTTCTTTTTGTCTCAAATATGTTGTATAACTTTTTTGGATTGACTTTTTTTTCACAGCAAAATTCCCTGGAGATACAACCAAGTTGTTGAATATATCAATAGCTTACCTCTGTTTATTCTTTTAAAAAATCTTCATTCTTGAGAGTATTACAGATATCCCCTTTTTTACTCCCCATTGCTCCCCTCACCTGGTTGCTGCCCCACCCCAGGCCTTCACCTTTGGTCTGTGTCTAAAGGTGATGAAGATAGACATATATACATATTAGAGGCCTGCTGCATGAAATTTGTGCACTGGGGGGAGGGGCATGTTCCTCACCCCCAGCCTGCCCGCTCTCCAATCTGGGACCCCTCAGGGGATATTCGACTGCCAGTTTAGGCTCGATCCATGTGGGATTGGGCCTAAATTGGCAGTCGGACATCCCTTTCATAATTCGGACTGCTGGCTCCCAACCACTTGCCTGCCTGCCTACCTGATTGCCCCTAATCGTTTCTGCTGCCAGCCTGATTTCCCCCTAACCACTCCCCTGCCAGCCTGATCAACTCCTAACTGCTCCCCTGCTGGCCCAATAACCCCCAACTGCCTTCTGCTGCTGGCCTGGTTGCTCCCAACTGCCCTCCCCTGCCGGCCCAGTTGCCCCCAACTGCCCTCCCTTGCTGGCCTGATCACCCCTAATTGCTCTTCTCTCCTCTGCCGGCCTGGTCCTCCCCAACTGCCCTCTCCTGCTGGCCTGGTCACCCCTAAGTACTCTCCCCTGCCAGCCCGGTCACCCCTAACTGCCCTCCCCTGCTGGCCTGATGCCCACAACTGTCCTCACCTATAGGCCATCTTGTGGCTGTCGGTGCCATCATCTTTTGAGGGCGGGACAGTCAATTAGCATATTCCCTCCTTATTGGCTGTGGGCGCTGCCATCTTTGTGATGGTGTGAGGGTCAATTAGCATATTCCCTCTTTATTAGATAGAATAAGTTATTTGGTTAATCTCTTCCCACACCCCTTCCACTCTTCCCTCTGAGTTTCATCAGTCTGTTTCATGTTTCCATTCCTCTGGTTCTATTTTATTCATCAGTTTATTTTGTTCATTAGATTCCTTGTTCACTTGTTTTGATTTTTAGATTCAGTTGTTGAGATATATGTATTTATTGCTGTTTTGTTCATATTTGTTATCTCTTCTTCTCTTCTTCCTCTTCCTCTTTCTCTTCTAAAGAATTTCCTTCAACATTTCAGGCAATACTGGTTTGGTGGTGATGATCTCCTATAGATTTTTCTTGTCTGGAAAGCTCTTTATCTGACTTTCAAATCTAAATGATAGATTTGCTGGGTAGAGTACTCTTGGTTGTAGGTCCTTGCTATTCATCACTTTGAACATTTTTTGCCACTCCTTTCTGGCCTACAAAATTTCTGTTGAGAAATCAGCTGACGGTTGTATGGGTGCTCCCTTGTAGATAACTAACTGCTCTTCCCTTGCTGCTTTTAGGATTCTCCCTTTGTCTTTATACCTTGGCATTTTCATTATGATGTGTATTGGTGTGGGTCTCCTTGGGTTCCTCTTGTTTGGGACTCTCTGGTTTCCTGGACTTGTGAATCTATTTCTTTCACCAGGAAGGGGAAGTTTTCTGTTATTATTTCTTTAAATAGGTTTTCTATCTTGTCTCTCTTCTCCTTCTGGCATCCCCATAATATGAATGTTGGTATGCTTGAATTTGTCCCAGTTTCCTTATATTATCTTCATATACTAGTATTTGTATTCTTTTTTCTTCTGATGGGGTATTTTTTTGCTTCCTTATATTCAAAATTGTTTATTTGATTCTCAGAATCTTCTACTCTAATGTCAAATCCCTGTAAATTATTATTTATTTCAGTTAGTGTGTGCTTAATTTCTGACTGGTCCCTTTTCATGTCTTTGAAATTATCACTGAAATCCTTGAAAGCCTCATTAAATCCTTTGAAGTTCTCTTTAAAATCCATGAGCATTCTTATAGCAATTGTTTTGAAATCTGTGTGTAGTAGTTTGCTTGCTTTCATTTCACTTAGTTTTTCTTCTGGAGTTTTCTTCTGCTCTTTTATTTGTGACATGTTTCTTTGTTTCCACATTTTGGCTGCTTCCCTGTGTTTATGTATTCATAGCACAGGGAGCTGCTATGTCTCCTGGAATTGGTAGAGTGCCCTGGTATAGAAGGTGTCCTTTAGGGTCCAATGGCTCAGCTTCCCCAGTCACCTGAGCTAGGCATTATATGTATGCTCCTATGTGGGCTGTGTGCACAGTCTTGTCATAGTTGAGCCTTGACTACTGTTGGTGTCACTGGGAGGAACTGACCTTCAGGCCAATGGACTGTAAGGACCAGTTGTGGTTACACTGGAAGAGCTGCTGTGAAGGAGAAACACCTATGGAGTAGGACTTGCTTCAGTGTGGCTTTGGTGCTCACTGAGTCTGCCCTTTCAGTGTGTCACTCATGGATATAGAGTTGTAATCTGGTATGGTCTGAAGCTATCCACTGGGTGCACCACCTCTGGAGCCTCCTGAGAGGTACAAAGTCAGCAACTGCCTCTGGCCACCCAACAGGAGCTACAGAGAGATCTGCAGATGGCTGCTACTTGTGTTGGGCATGGAAATGCTCTGGCTAGGCCAAGCTGTGAAGCAAGTCAGGCTGCTGCTAGTGCCTGGGCTTGGACCTCTTATTGAGAGTTATGGGCACACTGACACCAGCTGTTGTTTGTTCGAGAGATTTTAGGAAAGTCTGAAGCCTGAGCCAGGATAGGCTATTCATATGGAAAAGTTACTGCAAACAACTTGAGTGCAGTTGCAAATTGGATGGGGTAGGGATCTCAGGGAATCACCAGAATGGAGTGAACAGTGTGAGCCAGGATGATTGAAACTGAGATATGGCTGCCAGTCAGCTCTGTGGTGGGGGAGGTCACAGCATAAAAATAGTGACCTCTGCTAACATGCCTGTCTAGAAGAATGCCACTCCCAAGTTCTTGCTTTGATGCAAGACAATTCAGTTCCTACCTGTAAGTCTCTGGATACCTCCAAACCACTACCCTAGTGCTGGATCTCAGGAGGAGTGATTCCGTGTAAGTTTGTGCACTGGCCCTTTAGGGGAACTGCCTGGTTCTTCAGCAGCCTCCTTATCATTCAGCTATAATCCCTGCTGGTTTTTACAGCTTAAAGTTATGGAGATTTCTCTCCCAAACTCTGGAACCCTGGGCTGGGGTGTTAGTGTGGGGCTTTGACCTCTTGCTCCTCACAGGAGGCCTTCACAGCTGAGATATCCCTTCCAATTAAAGAAAAACACCACACATGGGTGTCAGACCAGCCTATTCCATGATTCTGCACCTCCTACCAGTCTCCATGTGCTTTCTTCTTTATTTCTCTAGTTGTAGGACTTCCATTCAGTCAGCTTTCAGGTAGTTCTGAATGGTGGTGGTTCTGTAATTTAGTACTTGTAATTTGGATGTGGTTGTAGGAACTGGTAAGTACTGGCATTTATCTATACTGCCATCTTGGTTCTCCTTTTTATTCTTGAATACTAATACATGGTATAGTATTTCATGATTAACCATTGACCTGTTGAAATGTGTCAGGGCTGATTCCAATTTTTGGCTACTACAAATAAAACTGCTATGAACATTCATGTACAAGTTTTGTGTGAAAATAAATTTTCATTTTCATATGCTAGGTCATTTGGTAGCTGAATGTTTAGTTTAAAAATAAATTCCAAATTGTTTTTCAGAATGGCTGTATCATTTTACATTTCAGTGAGCAATATATGAGTAACCTGCTTTTCTGCATCTTCACTGACATTTGTTGCTGTCAGTCCTTTTTAATTTATACCATTTCAATATCAGAGCTTTAACTTGGATTTTTGTGTTTTACCTCCAATCCTCAGTCCCAAAACAACTAGTTTTACCTTCTCACCAACTTTCACTATTCTTCTTTGCTTGCCTCTTGCACCATTTCTAGGGTTTATAGATAGTTCTACTTAATGGGGAGGAACATGGAAAAATGTTCTGGTCTGGAAATCAGATGTTTGTATTATCTGGTGTTTCCAAAGTGCTCCAGTAGAGAAATGATATTATCAGTAACTTTGAACACTTTTTTTTTCATGTATTCCTAAAAACTATGTCCCTCTTGCATATTTAAAATTTTTGTAGGTTTTTCATTATGTGTATTAATACTTGCAAAGATGTAAGTATATATAAAAATGTTCTATAAAATAGTTACATGCCTCTTTCAGATGTGCCCAGTAAAATTGGAAACAACAGTAATTTGTAAATTGTTGAAAATTTTACCTCACATTTTCTCTTCAAATTTGTATTTCAATTCCATTTCTCCCAACTGCATTCTATCCTAATGTTTTACCTTATTTTATTTTTAGAGAGAGAAGAAGGGAAAAGGAGAGAGAGAAACATTGATTGGTTGCATCTCTTATGTGCCCTGATTGGGAATTAAACCTGCAACGTTTTGGTGCCTGAGATAACACTCCAAGCAACAGAGCCATGCTGGCCAAGGCTTAATGTACTGTATTTTCGGGCATATAAGATGACTGGGCATAGAAGACGACCCCCAACTTTTGAGAAGATTTTCCTGAATTAAAAAGTCTGGACGGAGACCGTATGCAGCACAAAAAGGAGGCGACCGGAGATACTTGCGGTCTCCGTCCGGCTCCATTGAAATGCATGGTGGCCATTTTTGAGCTCCCCCTACCGTATGTGGTGACTACATATTTTCCAGTCCAGCTCAGAAGTTTCAGCACCCACCCTATAAGTTGATACCCACCATAGAAGACGCCCCCCAACTCTTGAGAAGATTTTCCTGAGTTAAAAAGTCATCTTATATGCCAGAAAGTACAGTATTACATTTTTATGCTTAGCAATTTTATATTGATCACCAGTAATTAACTATATATATAAATTTGTATGCAATTTACACATATGTATATATGTATATGTACATATGAATGAATATGTGTATGCAGTATGTATACAAATATGTATAGAAATAGATTTACTGTCATAATAAAAACATGTTAAAATTTTTATGAATTATATTAATCTACACTTATTTTAACTATATATTATAAATTATTAAGTTTGATACCTTTAAATTAATATTTTTCCTTTTTAAAATTGAAATATTATTGATGTATAACATTCTATTAGTTTACGGAATGCATTATGTTAATTCAATACATTTATATGTTGCAATGTGATTACCACTGTGGCATTAGCTAACACTTCCATCACATCATAGAATTATCATTTCATTTGTGATGAGAGCATTTAAGATCTAGTCTCTTAGTAACTTTCATGTATATAACACATTATCCTATATAATGAAAAGCTAATATGCAAATGGTCCTCATGCCCTTGCACCCTCGCATCCTTGTGCCCTCACTCCAGGGCTGGGGGACCTGAGGCCGTGCCTCCTGGCACTGGGGCCAGGAGACCTGAGGCTGTGCCCCTCCTGCCTGGCATGGCTTGATGGGAGACCTGCAGCTACACCCCCCCACCCAGCAGGGCTTGAGGCGGACCTGAAGCTGTGCCCCCTGCACTGTGGTGCTTTACAGGGGGCCTGAGGCTGTGCCCGCCCTGTGGGACTTGACGGGGCTAGGGCCAGCCAGGTCTGGATCTCGTGAGATTTTGAGGCACGGGCAGGTAGGCGAGGACTTGACTCTGGGTCCCACAGCATGCCCCATACTCTTGACAGGCGGGAGATTTTCATATACATTTTACTAATTTTCTTTCTTCTCTGACATTTCTATTATAGAGAAGGGGCAAATAACAATATTAAAATATTTCCTCTAATTCCATTTTAATGTGCATGAATTTTGTGCACCAGGCCACTAGTTAACTATAATTATAAAGCTATGAATTATATACCCAGAACTTAAACATCATCTAACTGAAATTTTGTTCCTTTGACTAACATCTTACCAATTCCTCTACCTCCCAGCCCTTTGTAACCACTACTCTCTGTTAACATAAAAGGTTCAGTGTTATTGAAAATGCTTTTCTTAATCAGATGGAAAAGAAACCAATATAAAACCAGAGAAACTATTATATAATACTGTATTATCAAGCCCTTACTACTAAGATAAACTTCATGTGTTGGGGGGAGAAAGAGAGAGGGAAAGAGAGAAGAGAGAGGGAGATAGAGAGAGAATTCTTAAGAAAATATTCTTTTAAAAAATATATATATATTTTGATTTCAGAGAGGAAAGGAGAGGGAGAAGGATAGAAATATCAATAATGAGAGAAACTCATTGATTGGCTGCCTTTTGCATGCCCCCCACTGGGGATTGAGTCCACAACCTTGGCATGTGCTCTGACTGGGAATTGAACCATGACCTCCTAGTTCATAGGTCGATCCTCAACCACTGAGCCATGCTGACCAGGCAGGAAAATATTCTGAAGACAATTTCTTTCATCCAACTAGAGAAAGTTCGATAAAATGTTTGGCTTCACATATTAATATTGTTTATGTAATTAGTTAATCTTTTTATTAATGCAATTATGTACAGTAAGCCATTTATGTTTTATTTTCCTGTCACAAAATCATAATTTCTTTATGAGAAGAACATGAATGTTACTTAGAAGATGTAGCATATATAGATCAGTTTTGGCTGATCTCTGGAATGTCTGTACTTATCCAATAATATACAGACAAATAAACATATCCCATCAAGAAGGCCTAGAGCACCAGTACATAAGGCAGTATATGTGAATGTTTTTTTCAGGTATTCTTATTTATGTATTTTGTGTGTATATATGTTTTTTGAGTTTGTATCCTATGTGAAACAAATTACTTAATTTATGTCTCTAAAGGTCAGCTATTACTATACTTATTGGTGTTGTTAGCATTGTTAGGTTTGTACTTGAAGCCTAACAAAATGGATTCAAGGCTAAATTCACCAACATTATCCTCCTTCCTATATAATAAAAGGCTGATATGCAAATTGACCAAACAGTGGTATGACCAGTTGCTATGATGTGCACTGACCACCAGTAGGCAGATACTCAGCACAGAAGTTGCCCCTTGGTGGGCATTGCACTCCCACAGGGGGATCACCACTCAGCCAGAAGCCAGAAGCCAGGCTCACAGCTGGCGAGAGCAGCAGCAGTGGAGAGAGCCTTTCCCACCTCCATGGCAGCACTAAGGATGTTCTGCAGGCTTACAGGCCTAAGCCATCAGTTGGACATCCCCCAAGAGCTCCCATACTGAGAGAGGGTTGCTGGCTGGGCTTAGGGACCCCCCGAGTGCACAAATTTCATGCACTAGGCCTCTAGTATCATCATAATTCCTTAGATAAATTATTTAGGCTTTTTAAGGCTGTGGGTTTTTTTATCTGTAACATAGGAGCCATATATTTACTAACTTTTCAGGAATTTTTTAGTATCAAACAGGATAATATAATGATGCTTTATAAACTATAAATGATTACCCAAATAAAAATATACGTATGAAACATGTGTTAGTATTATAATGGATTTTTAGAACATGTATACTACAGATATGCTACTGTGCATCCTTTAAATCAAACACATACATGAAAAAATTGATTGAATCTTTTTGTACTTAGACCTTGTTTTCGTCCTCAAATGATATTTTATATCATCACACCTTTTACTTAATCAGATTTGGCATCACCCAAACTATTTTACTTTGTTAAGGTCCATTTCACCCTTTCTGAGGAGGGTCAAGAGAATGCATTTTATAGGTTTAGGTGGAGATTCCAAAGTGGAGTTGCAAAATAAGCAAAAAAAAAAAAAAAAAAAAAAAAATTGAAACTTGTGAGTAGCCTCTCAAGGTGAGTACTTCGGAGGGTTTACTACCTACTTAGATGCATAAAGTCTTATTTCTTTTATAAAAATGTGTCTCATCTTATTTTCATGTCTATTTAACATTTCCTTTTGCTGACATTTGACCTTGAAATGCCTTTTAAGAAGTTAAGACATGAGTGTCTTTATATGTATCCCTGTAGATTTAACCACAAGGTTATAATTGTTAAAATTTATCATGTGGTCTTTTTCCTCTCCTAGGTTGATTCCAATCTGTCAATTAGAAATGAAGTCAGACATTGATTTTGGCGTTTTGGTTGCCAATGGTAAAGTATATACTAAAGCGATTAAAATATTTAACCGTGGCAAGTGTCCAGGTAAATACTTTCTATCATATAAATGAACTTATACTTTTTGAAGAAAGTTGGTACTATTTAAAAAAATATATACCTTGTATAATTAATGGATTCTCTGATTCAACTCTCTCCCCCAATGTCTATTTTTTGAAAGCTCAAAACAGTAGGCCCTTAAATAGGATAGCTGTAAAAGACTGATAGGCAATTATTCAGGAAAGATGAGTCTGCTTACTTATGTTTCCAATTAACAGAACCTGACTCCCAGATGACTGGCAGTACAGGAAGGGTCCAGGCTCTGTGTGCCCTGCTCTTGACTGGGATGAGAGAGTCCAATCAGGGGCAGGCCAGCAGGGGGTGGGGGGCCTACAAGGTTGACCGCTGGCCCCACCCCCTGATCAGGTGATTTGCTGGCTACAGTGGGTGTCATAGCGACCAGCCCAATCAGGGCCATCTTCTGCCCATTCACCAGTCCCCAGGCTTAACGTAGCCTCCACTGCCGGGGCTGTCAGGCCATTGGGATCACCAGCTCATCCCCAGCTGCTTGGGGGCTCAGGCCTGCGGGGGAAAGCAGGTGCGGTAACTTCACCTGCATGCATGTGCTCTGGGCTGTCACTGATGGAATGTGCTGCCCGCTCAGGGTGCTCACCCTGGAGTGGGTAGGTCACAGGTGCTGCCACCACCACCACTGTTGCTGCTGCTGGGGCTTGAGGCACTGCCGGAGGCTGGAGGCTGCTGGGCATGCCCATGACCTAACCGCCTCGGTGTGAGCGGCTTGAGTAGGCAGTGCATTCCATCAGCAGCTGGCCTGGCACATGTGCATGGAGGTGAAGTCGCTTTCCCGGAGGCCTGATCCCCCAAGCAGCTGGGGGTAAGCTGGTGATCCCAATGGCCTGACAGCCAGCCCAGTCCTCCCGCCACCCATCCCAATGCCCTGTTCATCATCACTGATCCATCGGAGCCCCGCAGAGGCCTCTGCCCGGCCCCCAGGCCTCCTGGTGATGGATTGTGGATGGTGATGCAAGTCCCCAGCGCTGTAAATCCCCGCCCACCACGCCTGCTGCGCAGGCAACCTCCTTCTGTCTGGTTGTGACTGTTATGGCATCCTGGCCTAATTTGCATATTACCTCTTTATATAAATTAATAATTTATAAATGAAACAAATAAAATTAAGCCTAGACCTGGGTCCATACATTTCAGGAAAAGGAATCCACATCAGCTTTTAGTATTGTATTAATATTTTATGCGTGCATAAAATTTGTAGTGAATGCTACATTTGGTAAATTATAATTGAGAACTGTGAAATGTGAATTACTATTACTTTCAAACAAAATGTTATCAATGAAACACATTTTCTTAGTGTTGACTTTGTCCCTCATATTTGGAATTGAATATTATTTTTTTCACCATTATCAAAATTTACAGTATGTTTTATATTCACAGCAAGTGCCTATAAAGTGTCATAAAGTCCTTATTACCTACAAGCACAGTGTATAAATATTCATGAGAGTAACACTGTATTTTCATGAAGAAAAACATTTATGCAGAAAATAGATTCAGCAACCAAAGATGATTTTAATAAATTTAAAAAGATTTTATGTGACAAATATTTTATAATTTTAGAGTCAAAGATCAAATGTTTACAAATTTATGTGTATACTTAGGAGGACATAAAAAGCTACACTCAGCAGGTTCATGATTTGTATAGCTTCATTTGTTCTATTTGGTAGTGTCACTTTGGTTATTATCTTTGGTTCTGTACACCCTAAAGTTTATGTATGTAACAACTTCATGATGTTTTATTTTTATAGCCCATTATGAAGTATCTCTCCATGGATTTAGTCAAATGGTGTTTGAACATTTTATTTTCTCACCGTTTATAAGAATGTTTCCTAAATTCACTCCTGACTGTGCAAAGTAGCATTTACTTTTCATTTTTAAAAGACACAGTTCAATCTCTAAGATGTCTCTGCTATTAGTACTTTGTGAGCTGGTGAACTCCATGTTCTCTCTTAAGATTTTATTGTTTCTCAATTATCTTTGAAGATTGAAAAAAAAACATTGTTATTTTAGCTTGCCTTGAATTGCAATCATTTACCTCTTCCCCTCAGTATTCTTGGGTATTTGAGTAGGCTTTTTCTACTACAGTTTTATGATGTAGTCCATAGTGAGATCTGTACACACCATTTCTGAGTTTAAACAGCTACCTTAGAACTCATCATCCTTTAGGTTTATTTGGGTCATTTGGCACAAAATATATGACCTGTCTCTTGCTCTTAATGCCCACTCTCCTCCTTTCACTGATCATCAACGTCTCTCTGCTTCACTACCTGGAAATGCTGGCATCATCTGTAAACCAGGAAATTTGCTAAATTAGACCCAACATATGTGTGGTCCTTGAGAGCTTCTCTAAATACCCAGAGAAATATCACTACTTATTCTCAATGCATATTTTTCTTTTCTTGGAATCTGATGCTATGTAATCTCAATATACTTGTCATGCAAAATATAATGCTGGCTATATAACACACATTCAGTAAATATTTGTTTAATTGATTTGCTTCAGTGATCTCTCAGTATAGAACCATTAAGCTTTCAATGAAGGGTGCTTTCGAAAGTAACCCATTTAATCACATATGAGCATTCTGAAAGTCTCCAAAACTTAGTTATTTGGAGATAGGTGGAGACTGGTACATCTTTGGTATGCCTAGACCCAGTGACACTTAAGGGGGAAAAAAAGCATATATAGCAAAGAACAATGGCCTTGGGTTTGTAACTCTTGATTTTAAGTAGCATCCTATAAAACTGCTGCTTAGCTATAGTTTGGAGAGTAAAGGCAGGGTAATGCTATATATTTCACCACCCAGTGCCTAAGCTGCTTTTCCAGAGAAGGTAGGGCAACTGATTAAGAAAAGCATACAGGTTTGTGCAAAGGACACTTCATTTCAGCTGTAGCTATAGGTATTCTCACATCCCATGTTTTCTCCTAGGTCTCATTAGTGGATAAGTTCATGTGTTTATTTTACTGGCTTATTAGCAACAGGTGACTCAGTTGGCCTTTTTTTTTTTTGGATTATAGAACCCCTCACTCTCCTGTATAAAATAGTGGCTCATTGTAGCTCAGTTCTTGAAATGAGGTCTTCCAGGGTCCAAATCTTGGTTGCAACATTTACTGGATTCAGAGGCCCTAGGCAAGAAATTTACAATTCCCTAAATCCACAGCCTCACTTAAACATTAGATAAACACATAGTGCTTGCCCTCTACAGCTGTGGTGCTGATTAATAAAATGCTTAGCACACTCTCTGACCTATATTAAGTTTTCAATAAATATTCACTTGATGTTAGAGTTATTCTTTTTCTACTGCCTCCCTCCTCTCCAATTCTCTTTTGTGGACTGATGTCCATTTTTTTTGGAAATGAAATGTGAGTGTTTCCTAGGACTTGACATCGATCCTCATGTCTCCATGGTCAACATGCTTTCCCTAGGTAATCACTTCCATTCCTATTACTTCACTGAAGTCTGTACAATTCTTTGTATTTCCCCTAGGTTTTCTCAAACTTAACATGTCTAAAACTAAACTTCTCTGCTTCTCCCCAAAACTTGTCCTTTTCTCTTTTTTCATAGTCATCACCATGTATTTAGGAAAGTCAGAAACTTGGTAACAGCCTTGAGATATCCCTTTTTTTTCACCTCCTGTCTCCTTTGTCATTTATTAAATCCTGTCCATTCACTTCCTGATTATGTCGGTAATTCTACTTTTCTCTGTCCCATTGCCACTTCTCTACAACAGGCCTCATTTTCTCTTGCCTAGTAATTACACCAACCTAAGTTATTTCTCTGAATTCTCCTCTAATCTCCTTCTAGTTCATTTGCCACACATTAGCCAGTGTCATATCTGAAGAGAAATTAAAATTTGATGACAGAATTTCATCTGTAACTTCCATCCTTCAGTGATACTCTTCTCTTAGGATGATGTCTTTGCTCCTGTTGTTAGCAATTAGAAAATACAACAAATATTTCATGATTTTCAGTGGTATTAAAGTTATATATGACACAGTGATGTTTATGTACCCACTGTTTTAATATAATTAGAAGACTGATCAATGTTCCTTTGATTTTATGGTTGTTCCTGAATAAGCGTTTGAAACATTACTTAAACTCTTGTCAAATTACATCAAAGTGGTTACAATATAGGAACTAATACACTGACTCAGCCTTAACTGAACTCACGCAGTTTTCTTTTTCTGGAGAACTGAGTCAATAATGGTTATTTGTTTGAAATGGATATAATTTACAGATATTTGTTTTATCTTATGACAGAAAATAAACCTGAAATATTATGCCATTATCACTTCCCTAAAATAATGGGATTAACAAATTTTCTTACTGTGAATTTGCCTTTTCCATCAGTTTATTTCTGTACCTAAAAACGTTTTATTGTCTTTCATGTTTTCAGCACTTTTATTGTGCTAATATTTTATTCTTCTAATTTAAATGAATATTTTTGGAAAATGTCATCAATTATGATTTTAAAACAGTTGAATTAGAAATTTGCAAAGTTGTTTATGTTGGCAGTATGTTCATTTGATTTAATATTGTATAATGATATTTAAGAAACTTGTGACTGCTTCTATTTGTTGGACATATTTTGAACACAGCTTTGTGCTAGGCATTATGTGGGTGCTAGGACCATAGAGATGAGAAAGATAGTATCTGATCTCAAGGATTGTGTGCCAAATATAACCATAAGTCATGAACCATTTCTACTTTCAGAATAAATTTTTGTAGCCTCCTCATATGCTAGTTGATTCTAGAAACCCATTCCCTTTGCCCCTTTCCTTTGTGAATTGCATTAATTTGTCTATAGAGAAGTGGCAGTGGCTATAAGTTTGAGTCCAATGGTCAGAAATATCCAGGTGAAAATCCCAGCTCAATTATTTAGTTATCAGCTATAGTAATCAAATATTGCTATGTTACAAAACCACCCCACAACTCTGTATATGAAAAAAAGGCAATTATTTTTACATTTTTCATTTGTATGATGATTGGCTGGAACTTGACTGTGGTCAGGTGGGTGGTTGCTTCAGGCTGAGACAGCTGGGGCTGTTCTGTTACTACAAGTGTGAGTGAACTGGGTGGCTGTGCTCCCTATTTGCTCATTCTAGGGCACATGACAAAGAGACAGCAGCTACTTGAGAAACATTGCTTATTGTAGAACTGCAGGAGAACATCTGGGGCTAGAGCTGGCATGTTGTCACGACTAGCCAAATGCTGTTGGCCAAAGTAAATCACATGATCAAGTTCAAAGTCAAGGGGTAGGGAAACATACTTTGTCCATGGTGGCATAAGGTAAGGATGCAGAGAAGGGTGGAGAATTGGAATCAACCATCTAATCTACCACAATAGTTGTATGTCTTTGGACAAGTCTCTCAACCTTTCTAAGCTTCTATTTCATTATTTATGGAGGTAATGACTGAACCTATATCAATGAATCATTATGAGTATTAAATAGAATACCATATGCAAAGCTCTTAGCATAAGTATCTAAATGCAGTAAGCAGGCAATATATTTTAGCTATTGATGAGGGTTAAGTCTTAACACTAGGCTCACATATCTTTGGTGACTCTAGAATCTGGACTTATAGCCAAAGCTGTAGTTCTTGGTCTTCAGTAGACAATATACTCTAATATTTGTCTGCCCTCTACCAAGAGTATGAATGTAATATTGTAAGGACCCAGATGTGAACCACCTGCTCTTGTTCTCCTTAGGTACGTTTACAGCAAAGTACCAGGGCCAATTACGCATTATAATTTCTCCAAGTGATGGTATTGTGGGGTCCAAGTCCTCGAAGACTCTTAAAGTGGATTTCTGTGCAGACCTTCCCAGACTTATAGATGAAGTGGTAATGTGAGTGTGTACTATGGTTCTTAATTCTAATACAGTACTTAATACTTTCCTGTTTTTCTCTTTTCAGATATGCCTATTGTCTTTGAATATGGGTTAGCCTCATTTGTTTTTCCAGTCAGCAGTAATAAATTGAGTCTATAATATTTGCTGAATGTGAGAATAAACAAATCATCTTTTCTGTCAAAGAACAGTTTAGACAGCCTCCACTTTGGACTGCGTGACTTGGCAGCTGCCATGTTGGCTGCATGGCTTGCAGTTCTCCTACGGGCCTCCATCTTGAAATAGCAAAGGCCAATCCCTTCCTTTGAATTAGCCAATCACAAAAGACTGTTCACCTGAGCTCCAGTCAAGAGCAAAGGACGGACAGGTCATGTGCGTCAGGGATTATAAATCCTGAGCAGACCACCTACTTGGTGTTTGCATGTTTCCAGACTATGTGTACGCACCCTTCTACGTAGATGTAAAGATGTTTGCCTTGCTGCCAGGCTCCCGAGTATGTTTTGTGTTTACACAGGACCCCTGACTTGGGGGGCTCGACTTATTTCTAAAACTAAGCAAGGGATTCAAAAATGGGAAGAACCAGAGGATGGTATTTGGCTATATATAACAGGAGGTACTAGTTTGGATTTCCTGGGGGTGAGGGAGTGGATCAAGTAAGGGTTCCACTAAGGAGGTAATAGTTGAACCAAACACTCATTGGTCAGTAGGAATTAGCCAGACATAGAGCAGTGGTGTGATTTGAGCTGTGTGTGTGCGTGCATGTGTGTGTAGGGAAGGGAGATGTTGATGATAGGAGTTGGTTAGAGGAGTGATTTTAGGCAGAACAATTAGAAAATTTGAACTAGAGGTGAATAGACAGTGTTACACATTGATAGATCTGATGAGTGTAAAGGCAAAGAGATGGAGGTAAGGAGTGATGTAAGATCAGACCAGGAAAACAGAATGGTGTAGGGTCCAGTAAAGGATTTCATAAGACAGTGTTATTTAATGCTTTAAGTTTCATTTCATTAGTTGGATGTGCAATCACTATAATGGGGCATCACCAGTATTAAAACAATGAAGTTGAGAATATCTAAATGCATCTCACCTAGTAAGGGCAAATCTATTTATATAAAAACCCTGGGAATAACGGGTCACGTTGGAGGCTCAACCAACCAGAAGGAAATCAATCCTGCAGGGGTCATCTTGACAACAGCTCTGCCCTCCCCGAGCTGTTTCCTCCTAGGCCTGAGGGAAGAACCCACCCTCAGAGTGCCAGGAGCACCCAGCAGCAGTCATTCTTGGGTTGCTGAGGCAGAGGCCATGGCATGGTAGAACTCTGAGTCTGGCCCAACAGGAGGCATGGCCAGCCTTCAAACCAGATCCTGACAGTAGGGAGGAGGGAGCCCCATTCCTCACAGAATCAACAGGTGGCCAGCTTGCTGTCAGGGACCTGCCAGCTAGGAAGCCTATTTCCTTGCATATCTGTATAAAGTTTTAATACATTATATTAGAGGTCGTGGTGTTACTGTTTTACCCACAGCATTTACAGGAATTGCTGCAAATTTACTTCTCGGTGGAAGCACCTTTCATTCCCAATATAAATTACCAATTCCATTAAATCAAACTTCAATTTTTAGACTTGATATAAACAGTGAAGTTGCTAAAACTATTAAAAATGCCCCACTTTTCATTATTGATGAATGCATCCAGCCACACTATAAATGCCATAGACAGATTACTAAGAGAAATTATGAATTTGAATGTTGTATTTGGTGGAAAAGTTCTTCTTCTTGGAGGGGATTTTCGACAATGTCTCAGTATTCTACCGCATGCTATGCGATCAACCATAGTACAAACAAGTTTAAAATACTATAGTGTTTTGGGATTTTTCAGAAAGTTGTTTCTTACAAGAAATATGAGATCAGAGTATTCTACTTATAGTGAATGGTTAGTAAAACTTGGAGATGGCAAACTTGATAACAGTTTTCATTTAGGAATGGATATTATTGAAAACCCATGTGAAATGATTTGTAATGTATCTATTATTGAAGCTACCTTTGGAAATACTATATCTATAGATAATATTAAAAATATATCTAAACATGTAATTCTTTGTCCAAAAAATGAGCATTTTCAAAAATTAAATGAAAAATTTTTGGATATACTCGATGGAGATTTTCACACATATTTTAGTGATGATTCCATTGATTCAACAGATGATGCTGAAAAGGAAAAATTTGCCATTGAATTTCTTAACAGTATTACTCTTTTGAGAATGCCATGTCATAAATTAAAATCGAAAGTGGGTGCAATCATCATGCTATTGAGAAATCTTAATAGTAAATGGGGTCTTTGTAATGGTACCAGATTTATTATCAAAAGATTACCACCTAACATTATTGAAGCTGAAGTATTAACAGGATCCACAGAGGGAGAAGTTGTTCTGATTCCAAGACTTGATTTGTCCTCATCTGACACTGGCCTCCCATTTAAATTAATTTGACGACAGTTTCCTGTGATGTCAGCATTTGCGATGACTATTAATGAATCACAAGGACAAACTCTAGACAGAGTAGGAATATTCCTACCTGAATCCGCTTTCCCACATGGTCAGTTATATGTTGCTTTCTCTCAAGTTCAAAGAGCATGTGACGTTAAAGTTAAAGTTGTAAATATTTCATCACAAGGGAAATTAGTCAAGCACTCTGAAAGTGTTTTCACTGTTAATGTGATGTACAGGGAGATATTAGAATAAATTTAATCACTTTATCAGTTTGCATGACTGTTTGCATCACTTGTTTACATCACTGTTGTTTTTATAACATATTTTTGTTGTTTTTATGCCATGCCTCTATTGTAACCTTTACTGTTTATTTATTAATAAATTTATATATTATTTTAATATACATTTACTGTTTATTTATTAATAAATTTATATATTATTTTAATATACATTTTACTAATTTCTGTTCATCTCTCACACTTCTATTATGGAGAAAAGACAAATAGCAATATTAAAATATTTCCTCTAATTAATTCCCTTTTAATGTACACGAATTTCGTGCACCTGGCCACTAGTTTATTTATTAAAAAAAAGTTCTATCATTTCAACTTATGTAGATATGTGCTTTTTGTTTTTTATTATAATAAAGGTCAGGAATTCTTATCTTTCTTTTAATTTTTTTTTTACTGGTTCACTTTATTACTGCTGTGTATGTGTTCCATGTGAGTGACGTAGGTGCTTATGTAGGTGGGTTCGACTTACAGTGGTAATCATATTACGTTGTGCCATAGGAACGGATCTCCACTGTAAGTCAAGGACCTACTGTATAAGGATGGGGGTGACCCCATACTCCCAATTTGTACCTTGTTGAATAGGATGAGTTAGAAAAGAATCCCAGAATTCTAGAACTAGAGGTATAGTTTTCTCCATCTAACTCTAGTATTTACAAAATAATTGGTGATAAGGACATGCAGATAAGTTCTCTTCGGGGATAGTTCCTGTGATTGTTTCCCAACTTTGTTGTTCCTGGAGACAGTGAATTAGGTTGTATATATGTCATTCTACTGTACAGATTCAGACAGACAGAGGACATGACAGTCACATGTATGTGAAAGTAACTGCTCTTGGGCCTTTGAATTTTAATTGTAATGTGATTTTTAAAGTTATGTTTACATCAATATTTATGAGAAAGAGTATATAGAATTCTAATTAAAATATATGTATAATTCATTATCTTATAGAGTGACTTTGCAAGATAGTCCAGATGTACTTTTACATATCAGAGTTCATGTGGTTGAGCAGATTTTTGAATTGTTACAAATGAAGGGTAATAAAAAAGTGGAATGCATACGCTTTGGTTCTGCTTTTTTTGGAACATCAAAAATTGAAGATGCACTTCTATACAATAATAGCCCTGAACCTGTAAGTTGGGTGGCAGTAATACAAAATGATTCAGTCGGAGAAGAATTGGTAAGTAAATAGTGCATCAGGTATTATGTTTTGAAACAAATTGTTTTGAACTAATAACCAACAAGTTGCTTTTTGTTTTGTTTTTAAGAGCAAGGAAAGGTTTATTGATCAGGAAGGCCTAGCTTGAGAATATGGGAAAACTAATTCTCAAATCCATCTTCCCAACAAGCTGTTTAATTGTTTAATTATTCTAAATATGTTTTAACATGCAGATAAATAAAATTTTATTTCATGTGTCTTCAAGAGTAACCTGAAAAAGTTCAGTAAATTAAACTAACACTGATAGTAACATATCTGAAGTAAATCAGACAAGTGTTTCTTATAAATAAGTGACTAATTATGGGATTTCTGCTCTCATCAGTTTCTTAAGTTATTTAAATTTTATGATGTACCTTCATCAAATTTATGTATGTTACTTTAAAGGGACACATATTCCCAATTTTCTAGATGCTGGAATTTCTATAATTATTTTATGACCTCTAAGAATATTTTGTTAATGTTTTCCTTAATACTCTTTTGTTTCTGATTTATATTACAGGGTACAAATATCCAACAAAGAACAGATGTTGCTATAAATAATCTCCCCTTCATAAGACAAATAAAAAAATTGGATATTACAACTTTTATCTCCTGTGTTCCCAATGAAGGGAAATTAACACCTTATCAAAAGACTAAAGTTACATTTTGTTTCAGCCCAAAGTAAGCAAAAATCAATTCCACTGTGATATTGCTTATTAATGGAAAGTACGTTAACCATTCATTCATCAGATTGACTTTAACATTAAAACTTGCCAGGAGGTAGAAATTGGATTTTTCTTGTTATGGTTCTAACTATACATAACATGCTTACTATTATCTCCAATATTTAAAAATATGATCTAACTACTTCATGTTAAATTAAAAATCTCTCCAGACCTTGTGGAAATGAGGTGGTGGAAGTGAAAGTTTGAGGTTGTGGCTCTAAATAAATCTGTGCAACCAAGACCTTGTTGTCCCTGCAAAAGTTAGATAATGGCCAGTGGCATGTAGTATATTCTAGATGCCTCCAAAGAGGATGCAGTGCTTTTGCCAGGGCAAAATGCTTGCTGATTGAGTTTCATGAATTAATTTTAAGCCTATAGCAGTTGCTGGAATCAACCAGAGTTGGTAGCTGAAATTCATACACACTTTGAGGACTCTTGCCAATGGATATTTTTCATAATTCTGAGTCCTTGGTTTGGTTATTTAGTTTGAAAATATATTTGGAAATGCTATTTTAAATATGTAGTAGCAATTTAAGCTACACTTGAGAGGTTATAGTGTGTAGTGATAACCCATCTAATTGTACATATGTTTACCCTTGTTTGTGAGAAAGCAGGAAATGGGTAATGTCCTTTTTATGGCTCTAGTGTCCCTTGATGATACCAATTGTTTGCTGAAACTGAGTTGGGTTGAGAGGAATCCATCAAGTAAATGTTCTATTTGTACAATCTATACTTGCCTTATTTATCATACCTTTATACGGGAATTTCTTTGGTGAATCTGTAAAAGTAATAAAACTCTTTAAAATTATAAGTATGAATTTATTTTCATGGCAGCATGGTAATTGAAAGTCTAACATAAACTTGTAGATATGAGTATGAGTTGAAGTGTTAGTTACATATGTTCTCAACATTCTATTTGCATTCTTGGGTAATATTTAATACTAGGGGCCCGGTGCACAAAAATTTGTGCACTCGGGGGTCCCTCAGCCCAGCCTGTACCCGCACAACCTGCCACCTGCCACCCGCACATCTCGTCCCAACCACCCCACACACATCACCTGCCACCCACTGATCAGGCTCCCCACCCCCACACCACCCGCCACCCCACCCATAGGCTCCCCACCCCCACCCAACCCT
>PVJC01015129.1:0-21751 GCA_004026665.1 Murina feae
TGCTGAAAGGTATCCTTTGAGAATGAGGAAGAAGAAAAAGGAAAGTAAAAATTATGAACAACAAATATATATCAACGAGTGAATCTAAGAATCAAGTGAATAGAAAATCTGATGAACAGAATAAACTGGTGAATAGAATAGAATCAGAGGCATAGAAAGGGAGTGGACTGACAATTTTGGGGGGTTAAGGGTGTTGGGGGTGCGTGAAGAGAATGGACAATAATTGTACACCTATGGATGAGGACAATGGGGGGGCAAGGTCAGAGGTTGGGGTGGGAATTGGGAGGAGGGGAGCTATGGGGGAAAAAAGAGGAACAATTGTAATAATCTGAACAATAAAGATAAATTTTAAAAAAAACCACGGTTATTAGGTTTTTCAAGAAGTTTCTAGAGACTTCCAATAAATTCAGTGAGACCCTCGAGGATATGAAAAAGAACCAGCTAGAAATTAAGCATACAGTGACTGAAATAAGGAATAATATACAGAGATCCAACAGCAGACGAGAGGATCACAAGAATCAAGTCATAGATATGAAATATGAAGAAGCAAAACTCACCCAGCAAAAAAAGCCGAAAGAAAAAAAAATCAAAAAGTATGAAGATAGTGTAAGGAGTCTATGGGACAACTTCAAGTGTACCAACATCAGAATTATAGGGGTGCCAGAAGAAGAGAGAGAGCAAGATATTGAAAACCTATTTGAAGAAATAATGACAGAAAACTTCCCCCACCTGGTGAAAGAAATAGACTTCCAAGTCCAGGAAACGCAGAGAACTCCAAACGAAAGGAACCAAAAGAGGACCACACCAAGACACATCATTATTAAAATGCCAAGAGCAAAAGACAAGGAGAGAATCTTAAAAGCTGCAAGAGAAAAGCAGTTAGTTACCTACAAGGGGGAACACATACGACTATCAGCTGATTTCTCAACAGAAACTTTGCAGGCCAGAGGGAGTGGCAAGAAATATTCAAAGTGATGAACAGCAAGAACCTACAACCAAAATTACTTTATCCAGCAAAGCTATCATTCAGAATTGAAGGTGAGATAAAGAGCTTCACAGACAAGAAAAAGCTAAAAGAGTTCATCACCACCCAACCAGTATTATATGAAATGCTGAAAGGTATCCTTTGAGAAGAGGATGAAGAAGAAATAAAAATAAAAATTATGAACAACAAATACATATCTATCAACAAGTGAACCTAAAAATCAAGTGAATAAAAAATCTAATGAACAGAATAAACTGGTGAATAGAATAGAATCAGAGGCATAGAAAGGGAGTGGACTGACAATTTTCGGGGGTAAAGGGTGTTGGGGGTGCGGGAAGAGAATGGACAATGATCATATACCTATGGATGAGGACAGTGGGGGGGTGGGGACAGAGGGTGGAGTGGGAAATGGGAGGAGGGGAGCTATGGGGGGGAAAAAGAGGAACAACTGTAATAATATGAACAAGAAAGATAAATTTTTAAAAAAGGAAAAAAAGAGACTAAAGAGATGTGACAATTAAATGCAATATGTGATTCTAGATTGAAGATCAGGACAGGATAAAAAGTAGCTATAAAGAATATTAATGGCCCTAACTGGTTTAGCTCAGTGGATGGAGTGTCAGCCTGCAGTCTGAAGGGTCCCAGGTTCAATTCTGGTCAAGGGCATGTACCTTGGTTGCAGGCACATCCCCAGTAGAGAGTGTGCAGGAGGCAGCTGATTGATGTTTCTCTCTCACCAATGTTTCTAACTCTCTATCCCTCTCCCTTCCTCTCTGTGAAAAATCAATAAAATGTATTTAAAAAAATAAAAATAAAACACGTACCAGATTTTGAAGTCTTAGTGTGAAAAAAGTAACAAAATATCTCATGAATAATACTTATATTGGTTATGTTTGAAATGATAATTCTTTATATATTGTGTTAAATAAGCTGGATTATTAAAATTAGTTTCACCTGTTTATTTTTTTAAAGTGATTACTCGAAAACTTAAATATCTGTCTTACATTATAGTTCTACTAGGGGCCTGGTGCACAAAAATTTGTGCACTCGGGAGGTCCCTCAGCCCGGCCTGTGCCCTCTCGCAGTCTGGGACCCCTCAGGGGATGTCCACCTGCTGGCGTGCTTGGCCAGCCTGGGTGAGGGGCTGATGGCTATTTGCAGGCTGGCCAAGCCCCCCAGTGGGAACCCTGATCTCATGGGGGTGTGGCCAGCCAGGGTGTGGGCCTGAGGGCCGTTTTCAGACTTTGAGGCTGCCCATAGTCCCTTCAGGTTTGGGGCCCCTACTGGAGTACCTGGCCAGCCTGAGTGAGGGGCTGATGGCTATTTGCAGGCTGGCCAAGCCCCCCAGTGGGGTCCACACCCCATTAGGGTGTGGCCAGTATGGGTGATGGGCTGAGGGGCGTTTTCTGGCTTTCAGGCTGCCCACAGCTCCCATTGACCCAATGTCCCAGCAAGGCTGGCTGGAAGCGGGTTTCTGGGGTTTGTTTATCTTCTATAATCGATACACTGTTCCTTTAAGCCAAGGCCTAGGCAGGTAACTAAGGTCACGAAGCCTCCTGTCTGCTTCAGCTTGTGGCTTCTATAATTGAGACAATGCTGCGTTAGTATTCACAGGCAGGACTGCTATTTGCTTCAACTCTGAGGCTTCTATAATTGAGACAATGTTGCAAATATGTTGTTGCCTGGAGCCAGGAGAAACCCAGCAGCTGGCAAACAGTTTAACTCTGGCTGCAACAGAAGCTGCCTGATTACTCATCTCCGTGAGTGCCGGCCTCCATCTTGGCTGGGTTAATTTGCATACAGCCGCTCTGATTGGCTGGTGGGCGTGGTTTAGGCATCCCGAAGAAACAGTCAATTTTAATATTACACTTTTAGTAGATAAGTTAAGATTAAACAGCTCTGGTCTAAGGATTTATATAAGGACAAGCCTCTCTAACTCTTTTATGTCCTCTCCTACGTCTACCCCCAATATACATGGTGGAATAGGGAGTGGAGGCAGGGTGGAGAGGTTCAATGGGGTAAAAGGGACATCTGTAACATTTTCAACAATAAAAATAATTTTTTAAAGTATATTATATAAATGCACAAAGCACAGAGTTTATTCTTATATTATTATTTATCAATTATTGTATTATTTTTCCATACAAACAGCTGTAAATTAACTTTTTTATCTGTGTTATATTCTATCTTATATAATAAAATCTCTATTCTTTATTGTACAATCTCTATTCTTTATAACTATATATCAGGGGAAAAAGACCAGGAGTATTCAAAGTTGACGAAACTCTCAAAACTGGTTTGTCCATTCACATCATTGGTTAAAAATTAAAACAAATAAAATATTTGGAAAGGCATTGGGTGTTTAGCACAACGTTTCTTTGTGGGAAAAAGAACATTAAGGTTGTTTCTGTTGCAAATAACAGGAAGAAAGCTGAACAAGCTTAAATAAGAAAGACAAGCTCCGTAAGGATAATGGAGTGGCCCAAGGAACCCAAGGACAAAGATGCATCTGGGACTCAGAAACAGACTAGAGCTGGGCCTGAGCAGTGGAGGGGGCTCAGTGAGTCTTTTCTCTCCCCGTCTCGTCTCTGTGATGTAGACTGGCTGTTCTGGGTCCCAGTACAAATGGTATAATTGATAATGATGATGACTATGACAAGAAACAAGAAACAATAAACACTTAGTATTTGCCAGGCACTGTGTAAAGCACATTATATGCATTAACTCATCGGATCCTCATTAAATACTCACATAATGTATTTTTTTCCATTTAGCAGATAAGTATGGGTAGGTTAAAAAAAATTACCCAAAGCCAAGATCAAAATCAAGTGATTGGGTGGTAAACAATATGTAATATAGATCTTATTGTAAAGGATGATTACCAACAAGAGTGCCCAAATTACGTCTCCTAAAACAACAGCATTTACTTCATAGCGTTACTCTGAGCATTAAATAAAATACTTTGTGTAGATCTTTGTAGAGTTCCTGATATACAGCATGTGTTCCGTGGGTGTCAGCTGGCAGTATTATTATCTTCTTTGTTCAAAAGAGCAACTATACTGAAACTAGTATCTTCATCTTCATTTCAACTTATCAGTGGAGGTATTCAGATTTTCAGGACCAATTCAGACCTAATCAGCTATTTCCAGAAGGGAGTAATTTTTAAGTCAGGGTTGGCTCCCTGGGGATCCATTCCTATGAATTAGGGACAGAAAGGAAAAGTGTTGGGGGGGCAGACTACCATTCCAAGTAATATATGCTATACTCATTCAAAGGAATGAGTAAACATTACTCTGGCACCAAATATCACCATCACATTTTATTTACTAAGCCACTTTAGCAAGTTAGAAGTAACACTGAAAGCAGACTTGTATATTCTGAGTTTCCCAAATGAGTCTTTTCTTTTATGGGCTCTGTTAATCAGCAATTTTTAAGCAACATAAAAAATAAATTTACAATGGATTAAAGAAAATGGGGTTTATTGTTCTCACAAAAACAGGAGTTGGGAGACAGGGCGAGCATTTCTGAGACTCAAATAGACTTTCTCGAGGTTGCAAGATGATTGCCCCAGGCAGCAAATGTTAGAGGTCCGCTATGAGGGCGTGTGAATAATCAACCACAAATGGGACATAAACAATTTTGTGGATATCATAAATATACTCTTTACAGAACTCTACCTAATCCATTTCTAAAATTAGGAGAATACATGGTAAGGCAAATCACAAATTACAATAGAATGTAATATAATTTCAGTCTATCAATTTCACAACAGAGAAGGGTGCATCGAGTTTCTCGTGCTCAGAAATCTACTGTGGCCTTTTCCCTGAGTCAGAACCAGAAGTGAAGGCAGTGGCTAATTTCTTGAGAAGAAATGTCAACCATATTAAAGCGTATATCACAATGCATTCATACTCACAGAAGATAGTGTTTCCATATTCCTACAACAGAAGTAGAAGCAAAGACCATGAGGAACTGGTAAGTGCTGCTTAATTATTTTTATCATTAGCATTTCCAAATAAAATAGTACTTAGTTTCAAGAATTAAAAACTCCTCTAAGGTTTTGGCCTAACTCTACCAGGAGAAACCCAGGGGGAAAGTTCATTGCATGACTGTAAAGCACTGGGGCCTTACACTGAGGACAGGACCTTCAGTCCAGCCAATGGGTTCTCTAAGAAAAATATCACACTCCTTGAAGGTCAAGAGGGAACCATTCCACCTGGATGTGATCTATATGTGAAG
Source organism: Murina feae (assembly GCA_004026665.1). NCBI lineage: Eukaryota > Metazoa > Chordata > Mammalia > Chiroptera > Vespertilionidae > Murina > Murina feae. Next base: position 5,225 of record PVJC01015129.1, read on the forward strand.
CCATATGAGCAAGGACCAGGACAAGAGTCTCTGGAATTATGCATCTGCTTTGTGGTCACTAGCTTTCTACAATAGCCACCACAAATCAAGTCTCAGCACAACACTCATCGCTTTGGTATCAGCATTAGGAATTGGTTGCATGCTGACATCTCTAACTCCAAAGGGTCCTATTGAAAGCATCTCCAATTGCAGTGTTGAGGCAGGAGCAGCCCCTTCCCTTTTTTTGGAATGTAGTGAACAATACAGTGAAAGTAAAGGGAATGATAACATGCTGTGATGCCAAGAAACAGATACAATTTCAGCAAAACATTGAAAGATGGAATTTCTATAGATGGACAGGGAAGGGAAGACATTCCAAGCTGAGAAGATGGTGTTTCCCACAAGAAGTATGTTCAGGGGATTGTGAGCTTGCCAAAGTGAAGGGTGATACCATCAAAAAGTAGATGAGGTCAGCTTGTGAAGATAAGGTCAGCTTATTTGAATGTCAGAATAAATTTACATTTCATTCTGTAGACAATGGAGTTCCATTCACATTTTTATTTTGAATAAGGAAATGGCACAGCATCATACCCACTGATATTCCTCTGGGATAGTCAAAAGAGTGACAGTGAGCACCATCCAACTTCAGAAAAGATCTGGGTACTCTAGAAATAAATATAGTGGCACACAGGACTTATTATCTTGCTTCATCACCAAAAACAGTATCTTTTTAATTGGATGAGTCTTAGGAAGTTGCTATACATTTTACTGAAGACTAAAATAAAGTTTCTGAGAAGGATGAGAAGGGAATCAGGCACACTTAGGTATAATATTGTTTAGAGAACTTGGATTTAAAGTTTGGTGATAATTTTATCTAGGAATGGGGTAACCTCAAGTTATTTGCCTTTGAAATATAGTTATACTTCATTTTATAAAGTTAATAAATTCCTATAGAAGGCTAATGAGAATCATTTTTTTTCTTCAAATTAAATAAAATTTTCAAGGTATTAGAAGAGTTTATGGTTAGAGTCACTCAATTGTGATTTCCATAAAGCAACACAGATTTTTTTGAAGTTAATTTGTTCTTCTTGATTTACCTTTGGGTAAATGTAGATTTTTCATACACACAGTTTTTTCCAAATTTATTGAGATAAAACTAACATATAAAATTATGTAAGTTAAAGGTGTAAAGTGTGATTGATTTCACACACGTATATGTTGTGAAATGATTACCACAATAAAGTGAGTTAACACAGCTATCATCTTACATAACTACAGTTTTTTCTTTTGCGGTGAGAACATGTAAGATCTACTCTTTAAACAATTTTCAAGTATATAGACAATATTGTTAACTATAGTCACCATACTGTATATTAGATCCCCAGGACTATTTCATCTCATAATTGGAAGTCTGTTTCCTTTGACCAACATCTCCCCATTCCTCCCACCCCCAGCTCCTGACCACTACCATCCCACTCTATATTTATTCATGTATATAGTCTTGAGTCAATTAATATATGGTTGAATTTTTTAGAAACTTCCACCTGTCCTGTTTTAAAGTTTTACATTGACCAAAATTTCATATTCTATTGATTTCAGTATCTACTGGCCAGTGAAGCAGCCCAGGCTATTGAGAATATTAGTAAAGATACCAGATATACATATGGCAGTGGCTCAGAAAGTTTATGTAAGTATTTCTTAAGATCTTAGAAAACTGTGAGATGTTTTTAAAAATCTGTGTTTGGTTTTTCTGTATAGATTTAATTTTTCTAAATGGAGTTTTTAAACAAGGTCACATGTCAAACAATTGGATTATGACAATTACAAATAGAAGCATAATAGCTATGACAGCACTGAACAAGTTATATTAACAAGTGAATATTTAAAAAGAAGACAAAATTCTATTTAGGAAATATGCTCATCGCTATAGAGGAGGGATTATAGAAATGGCATCACACTAGTTGAGTGAAGCAGGCAAGGAAATAAAGGGTGAAAAGAATATGTGAGCTCTACAAGTCCACCCTGTAAGATTGTGCAGATTGAACACTATACATATCTAGTGTATAACCTTTACATTAGTTGCCTTTTAGTGACAGCCTGTGCCCTGGAGTATAGCACACTATAGTTGAATGTCTTTGGTTTTTATCATAGTGACGAGAATATGTATGTGGCAAACTCTTAACAAATATTCTAAATATTTGTTGAGGAATTCCTTTGTAGGTACAGTGGGATAACAGACAATGATTTTACTTTTTTGAAGCTGGAGGGGAAGATGGGAGAAGAGGAACTAAAAATAAACATGTAACCAAGTATCTGCAAATCACAACCCAAGGTCATATCAGCCCACTGCTTGTTTTTGTACAGCCAGAAAGCTAAAAACTATTTTCCAGGTTTTTTTAATGGTTAAAAAAAAGAAGAAGAAGATTTTATGACCTTTGAAAAGTATATGAAATTCAAATTTCAGTGTCCTCAAATAAAGTTGAGGACACAGCTATAATCATTCGTCTGTGGTCTATGATAGTTTCATGACACTAGAGTTGAGTAGTTGTGACATAGACTATGCTGGCCATAATGCCTAAAATATTTACTTTATATTTACATTAAAATGTTTTCTTTGCTGATATAAGCAATTAAATAGTCAAATATAGTATAATTCCATTGATAAGTAAAGACAATAAAATAGGCGCATGGGTTTGAGAATAACTGCAAAAGAGAGAGGCTATTTGGTTAAAGTTCACATGCAGCTGACATTTCTGGGAGACCTACCTGGTACGTGGCTGCCAAACAAAGATGTGAGGGAAAATCAGGTAGAGGAAATAGCACATAAATAGGTATGATCTACAGCAGCAGTTCTCAAACAGTGGGTCGAGACCCTTTGGGGGTCGAACAACCCTTTCACAGGGGTCACCTAAATACATCCTGCATATCAGATATCTACATTATGATTCATAACAAAAGCAAAATTACAGTTATGAAGTAGCAACAAAAATAGTTTCATGGTTGGAGGTCACCAAACATGAGGAACTATAGTAAAGGGTCGAGGCATTGGCAAGGTCGAGAACCACTGATCTACAGGGTTATAAAAAAACACATCCATAACAATAATCACACCAGATGCCCTATTAATAGAAAGTCCAGACAGGAAATTTTCTCTTCCTTCTCAACAACCCAAAATTATCTCAGAAAAAAACTGAGTCCACATGGTATCGCTGTCTCTTGTGTCACTGATCCATTTAATGCTGCTTTATCTGACTTGGGTCCCCGCTCTGTTACAGAAAAATCCTACAACTCCCTTTCACAATTTAGAGATTTCTTGATTCCTATCCTCTTCTCTACTAATGTTCCCCAAAGCATGACCATAGTGCCTCAGGGCTAGAGGAACTTACAGAACAAATTTCCTGTTATGATGAAATCAGTCCGTCTCCACTCATTCATTCATTCATTCATTTATTCGGGACACATCTGTGTGTATGTGTATGTAAGCATAGGAAAATGGTTAGAATAAACAGCAAATATTGATAATGGCTGTCAGAAATATTTGCTGAATAAATAACAATTAATCCACTGTTGATGAATATTTTTCAATATTAAAACAATGTTTCAGTAAACACCTTTGTATTAATTCAAGTATTAGAAAGAAGCAAAAATGATCACTTTGTATATTATACTAGAGGCTCAGTGCACAAAATTCATGCACTGGAGAAAGGAGGGGGTCCCTCAGCCCAGCCTGCGCCCTTTCCAAGACTGAGAGCCCTTGTGGATGTTGGGCCTAAGCCAGCAGTTGGATATTTTTAGCGTTGCTGTGGAGGCAGGAGAGGCTCCCACCACTGCTGCTGTGCTCGCCAGTCCTGAGCCCAGTTTCTGGCTGAGCAGGGCTCCTCTTGTGGGAGTGCACTGACCACCAGGGGGCAGCTCCTGGTGGTCAGTGTGCATCATAGTGACTGGTTATTCTGCCCTTCAGTTGATTTACATATTAGCTTTTTATTATATAAGATGGTTGTCTACATGGAAAACAGTAGAAAATTCACAAAAAATAATAGTAACAATTAAAAGGTTGAGTAAGGTGGCTGACTATGAACTAAATATACACAACTCTATAACTTTCTTATATACCAAAAATAATCAGGTAGAAAATATGAAAAAAAGTTCTACTTCTTCTATACATGTACATATATATACATGCACACATATTACATATAGCTATGTACATATATGTGGATTCATTGTTAAATGTATATACACATGTACACACACAAATTAATATAATCTATATATGTTAAAAACCTAGAAAATTTTACTGATGTACATAAAAAAAGATGAACAAAAGGAGAAATCTGCCATGTTTTTGGGTGGGAAATCAATGTAAAAAATGTGTCAGTTTTTCTAAATTAGTGCATAAATCCCAATTAATACTTAAATGATTTTGAACTTCATTTGAAAGAATACATTTAGTAGAAGAGCTTGTAGAATTCTGAAAAATAAGACTAATAAGAGAGAATTCACCCCAACCAAATATTAAAATACATTAGAAACCTCAAATATAGAAGGAGATGTGGTATTTCATAAACAAAGCATTTCTAACCAGTTAAGAATGTTAGATTATTCAATTAGTAGGGTTGAGAAACCTGATGTTACTAAAAAAAATAATTGGATTACTAGCATATCTTTCTCCAAAATAAATTCCAGATAGAGAAAATATTTTTATATAAAAATCCAGTCATAAACCAAGTTGAAAGCTAAATAACCAAATAAGAAGAAAAACTTCTTCCCATATTACACAAGAATAACACCAATGTTGCTTTTATAAACAATTTATAAATTGAACAAAATAGAAATGAATAAGACAATTGATAACAAAATATATAAACATAGACAATAAATGTATCAAACAAAACATTCAATTCACTGGTAAAAAAAACAAGACAATTTGGTATTATTTTTTCACCCATAAAATTGCCATAAATGCAAAATTTCATGGGTAATGTGGGAGGGAGAAGTGGGCATATTCATACCTTGCTAGTGCAGGTATAAATTGGTGAATCTTTTGAAACTATTTGACAACATGTCGAATAATTGTAAAAAGTACATACCCTTATGCTAGCAATCTACTTCTAGGAAATAATATTCTAAAGGAACAAAGAAGCAGTTATGTATAAACAAGGTTGTTCATTGTAACATTGTTTATATTACTTAGAAATTAGAAAAATCTAAAAGTCTCAAATAGGTATTTAAATTAATTTACATCCAGCTTTACCTTGCAATGCTATGAGTTAAACATTATTTGAGCTCATCTAATCAATGAAAGAGTAATATGCAAATTAACCACCACTCCAAGATGCCTAAGCCACACCCACCAGCCAACCCACACCCACCAGCCAATCAGAGTGGCTGTATGCAAATTAACCCAGCCAAGGTGGAGGCCGGCAGTCACGGAGATAGAGCAAACAGGAGGCTTCCGTTGCAACTGCCTGCTTAGGCTGGCTGGGCAACAATGGAAACAATGTTTCAATTATAGAAGCCATGGAGCTGAAGCAAACAGGAGACTTCTATGCCTGCCTAGGCCTCCACTCAAGGTAACAAAGTTTCAATTATAGAAGATAAATAAACCCCAGAAACCTGATTCCAGCCAGACTCGCTGGGACGTTGGGTCAATGGGAGCTGTGGGCAGCCTGAAAACGGCCCTCACACCCTCACCCAGGCTGGCCAGGCATGCCAGCAGGTGGACATCCCCTGAGGGGTCCTAGAGTGAGAGGGGACACAGGCCGGGCTGAGGGACGTCCCAAGTGCACAAATTTTTGTGCACCAGGCCCCTAGTCTAATCTAATAAAAGAGTAATATGCAAATTGACCCTCACTCTGAGACACCTAAGCCACACCCACCAGCCAATCAGAGAAGCTGTATGCAATTAACCCAGCCAAGATGGTGGCTGGCAGCCACAGAGCTAGAATAAGCAGGAGGCTTCCATTAGGCCAGCTGGGCCTCTGCTCAAAGCAACAATGTTTCAATTATAGAAGATAAATAAACCCCAGAAACTTGATTCCAGCCGGCCTCGCTGGGACGTTGGGTCAATGGGAGCTGTGGGCAGCCTGAGCTGGAATAAGCAGGAGGCTTGCCCCAGGGATGGAGGAAACTAAGGTTCCTGTCTGCCTGTGACCTCCACTCAAAGCAACAAAATTTCAATTATAGAAGATTAACAAACCTCAGTTATCTGCTTCCTGCCTTGGGCTCAAGGAAGCGCTGGGAGCCTGGATTGTCAGGGACAACCTGACCTGGGCTCCAGTTAAAGCAACAAAGTTTCAGTTTTAGAAGTTAAATAAATCCCAGCCAGCCTCCTTGCACACAGCCATTAGCCCCTCACCCAGGCTGGCCAGGCACACCAGCAGGTGGACATCCCCCAAGGGGTCCCAGACTGTGAGAAGGCACAGGCCAGGCTGAGGGACAGCCCGAGTGCACAAATTTTTGTACACTGGGCCCCTAGTCAATACATAAAACTGCTCATAACAGATATCATGTTTAGAAATGTTACAAAACAGAATATATAGAATGATCTTGTGTATGTAGGAAAATATTAACTTAGAAAATTTTTTAAATTAAGTTAATTTTTTTATTTTTTTATTTTTTGGTTAAAGCCTTCACTGCAAAAAAAAAAAAAAAAGGCACTAAGACTTTAATGGTGATATTACCACTTCTTGGTAAAGTTATGGATAATTCTTATTTTCTTCCTTAACCTGTTTCCATCAATCTCCATTGTTTTACCAACAATGTATATTACTTAATAATCAGAAAAATGCAAAGCAATTTTCATTTTTAGGGGAAAAAGCACATTTTGTTAGTTAATTTGAAACATCTGCATTTTGAAAAGTAATTTCTTTTTTTTTTTTTTTTTTATAGATCTAGCTCCTGGAGGTCCGGATGACTGGAGCTATGACTTGGGCATCAAATATTCCTTTACAATTGAACTTCGAGATACAGGCAAATATGGATTCTTGCTGCCAAAGCGTTTCATCAAACCTACTTGCAGAGAAGCTCTTGCTGCTCTCTCTAAAATAGCTTGGCATGCCATCAGGAATGCTTAATGCTCTTGCTCTGTTCTCACATTTTAATTTACCGATTCCAAGACCAAATCATTGCACCAGTTTCTTTTTTTGAATTTTTTTAATTGATTTTTCACAGAGAGGAAGAGAGAGGGATAGAGAGTTAGAAACATCGATGAGAGAGAAACATCGATCAGCTGCCCCCTGCACATTCCCCACTGAGGATGTGCTCGCAATCAAGGTACATGCCCTTGACCGGAATCGAACCTGGGATCCTTGAGTCTGCAGGCTGATGCGCTATTCACCGAGCCAAACCGGTTAGGGCCCAGTTTCTTTTTTAAGTTTTAGCAATAGTTTTGATAAAAGGTTTTCTTATTCCTTGGTTTTGTCAGAGAACGAAATAAATGTAATAAATAAATTCACATTTTCCCCCTTTTTGTTTAACTTGTAAGAAGGTAGGTACTGATTTTTTTATTTGATTCATGATGTTTGACTAACTATAACTAGACAACCAGTGGGTCCTGGCTGCCTGTCACTACTTGAGCTAATTGAGAAGAGACAGGGTTGATTCATATATGAGTGTTTATTCCAATAAAGCTGGCAGCATGGGAGAGAGAGAGCAGCTGGTCATCCACAAAAATCTGCTCTGCCCCTCCCGGCAAGCTAGCTGCTGATATTGGGTAGAGGAGCAAAGATTATGTAGGAAAGTAGGCAAGGTGTAATAGTTACAGGCCATGTGGGTTTGGGGGCTGCCCAGGGACTAGGATTAACTTGTTTAATCTTTTCATAATAGGTATTTCTGAAAAAAGGAAGATGAACTGCATTCTGATGTAGGCTCTCATATCCCAGGGCCTACACCTTTCAGCCAGGTTAAAAAGTGCTTTCTTTAATCAGAATAGAAAAATCATGGTTAACAAAGCGTGATTAACATTTTTTTATAATTATAGATAGTCCCCAATAGTCTATGTCTGCCCCTAACATAATCATCTCAAGTAATTGTAATAACTAGTTTAATGCAAATCATGATTAGCCCCTAAACAAGAAAAAAAAAAGGTTGCCAGAAATACATTAAATATTTTTCCTTTAATTTTCAACAAATTCTGCCTGTGCCTTTAAAAACACAGCCGTGAGTCTGTTCGCTCCACAGGAAGAGACCATGGCCCAGAAAGTGGAGTGTCAATAACAGAATAAATATTTCCTGTCGGTCCCGCTCAGCGTTCATTAAACCTTGTAGAGCCAATGAATGTACTTCCTTTCGACAACAAATGTGGCCTTTAACCACATTACAACAACTTATTGCAAGAACTATGAACTAATGTAATAAAAGAACAAAACTCTCCCTCTTAAAATATTTTTATTGATTTCAGAGAGGAATGGGGGGGAGGGGGATTAATGATGGAGAGAATCATTGATCGGCTGCCTCCTGCACACCGCACTGGGGAGCCAGCCCTAACCCCGGCGCGTGCCCTGACCGTGAATCGACCGTGACTTCCTGGTTCACAGTTTGACTCTCGATCACTGAGCCAGGCCCGCTGGGCTTAAATCATTTTTAATTGGAAATTTGAGGTCCTCTCCAGGTAACCTCTCACCAAGACCAGCCAATTCCCACTGCCGCCTCCGGGAGCAGCGAGGGCGTGTCCACAGAGGGGCGGCGCCAGCGTACTGACGTCTAATTGGGCAGCCGGAAGCTGCCTAGGCCTGTGGAGGAACAGGGCAAACCCTCGACTTCCGGCGGTATTTTGAGGCGACCCTTCTAGTTCCCTGAAAGTGTTTTCGTGGGCTTTTCTTACTTCCCAGCGTCTCTTTGTTGTTTTTCTCTCTACATCCCAGTCTCGCTTGATACTGGCGAAGCGGCTGGCGAGTTCCGCTTCCCAGCCGCCCCCGGGGCCCCTCGCCAGCCGAAGGCCGGTTCCCGGGAGCCGCGCGCGCACCTCCCTGTTGTCCTCCCGGGGCCGCGCGCGGGGACGGAGAGTCGCATCCCCAGCTCCTCAGAGCGGTGGCGGCGGCGACGCCTCCCGGCTGTGCCTGCTAAGGGAGCTCGGGGAGGAGGTAAGCTTGAACTGTGTGCTTTGGTGCGGGTGCCGGGGGAAGGCGGCGGGCGGGCCGGGCTGGGAAGGCCCGAGTAGTCTCCTTGCCCACTTGCGACACGCCGCGGCCTGGAGCCCCTTGAGCATCCTTCTCTTAGTTCTGCAAAGGCTCCTTCCTGTGCCCGGCTCTCCTTCCCCGCTCTCGTTCTGGTTCTGGTGAGTTTGTCCGAGGGGGCAGGTGCATTCCGACGAAAGGGCCGTGTTTGAGGTGGGCGTGGGAGCTCTTGCGTGGTGTTGGCCTTGGAATGCAGAGTAAGGCAGTAGGCGTACAGTTTTAGATTTGGAAGCTCCTTACCCCCCCCCCCCCTTTTTTTTTTTTTACGCATTCCAGTCTTACTGGGGGAAAGATCTTACTTTGGTTGTGTTTGGCCTTATCGCCTGGCACTGGTCACTGAACGGCTTCGGCCCTCGGAGTGGAGCAGTGCTACTTTATTCACATTCCCTCGGTAGGTAGTTTTGGCAACTATCTGGCAGAAACCGGCAAGAATGAAAGGAGAGGGCCCGATGTTTGGCATTATCCGATGTGTGGCAGAATATTTCACGTGGCTGCAGAATTATTCGGAGTTGATACTACTTAAATATTGGTAGGATCTTGTCTGTGGAGCGGAGTGTCAAGCTATTCACTTATTTTGCGAGGTTTTCAGATAACTTGAACTACTTTGAAAATTATGGGCTTATGCAATCTCTTCAGTTTTTTGGTTTTGTGGAAAAAATAGTTTACAACGTTTAGAAAAGATCTTCACACCTCAAGTTTTCAAAGTTCATGATACGGTTGCAGTAAATCTAAGTATGTTTATGCAGTTCAATCCAGGCATAATTACCAGTCTCGTTCTGTAATATTTGAAATTACTGTTTTTAGTACCTAAGCGAAAGTATTTTGGAGAGTTTTGTGAACAAAATCTATAGATTTTCAAATAATTTCCAATTTCTTAATGAAGTATTTAGATTGTAACATGACAATGTCAACAAGGTACTGAATGTTGGTGCCAGTACTTAGCAAATTGTGTCTGTAAACATAGTTGCTGGGTGAAACTAAGACTAGGTCTGGTAGGATCCAGTTTTATCGAATACATGAGTTTTACTGGCTTCCTAATTATTGGTGATTTGAAATGAACATTGATTGCATATTTTAAGATATGCAAATCATCCAATTTCCATATCTGTAAATCTGCGGATGGATGTTAACTCCCGCACAAATTATCAGTGTTAATTTGTATTGTAATATGTATAGCATTTACACATAGAAAGCAAAGTTGTTTAACTTAGTTATTTGAAGAAATGATTTTCAGTGCTCATTACTGTCCCCATCTCCCCAAACCTCTCTCCTTGTCATGTAGAGTTAGAACTGTTTCAGCAGATACTAAGTAGCTGTGGAAACGCTAACTTGTGTTGATATATAAAGTGCCTTATTTTTCATTCTTTTTCTATTCTTTTGTATTTTGCAGTTCTGTTTACTTCTCTTAGTTACTAGCAAGGGATTTTTCTGTGCATAATCTTTTTAACAAATTATTTTTTCTGCACAGTGCAGCAGTGTGATTGCCTTGTTCATAACTGTGTGGTCAGGTTAGTTTGGTCACTACTGTTCACAATTCAGTTTGGAATTGTTTTAGTCTACATATAAGTGATGTGTAAGATTGTTTTAGGAAGTTCTTTTTAAAGAATTCTCCCAGACTATGTATCAAATAAACCTAAATTTTTTCTTTCAAAAATATGAAATATAAATATGAAGAGACCTAGTATTTAACATAATAACCCTTTTTATTTTAGAACTGCACTGGATATGGATTTATCCTACTACCAGTTAGTACATTTATGTAGTCTTAATTGTTTAATTATTTAACAATTTAATATTATGCTGCTGCTCATCTGATTACGCTTTCATTTTTGCTACTAGAAGATGAGATTTCAAAAAGATGTAGTTAAGGATTGAAGAGAGCATGATAAAAATGATACTTGTTTTATTGACAAGATTTCAGTCATTAGACCTCAGAAATAATTGTTTACAAAGAGGCCGCTGTGTGTTTTTTCTTTCTCAGTCCAATTCATAGTACAAATTACAAACCTTACGATGTTTATAAGTTTTTTGAGGGGGCGGGCAGTTCCTATTTATTGAGACTGTTTAATTGTGTCTTAATGACTCAAACTTTATCCCCTATTTTTCTTTTTCAATTGAAAAAATATCATGACCTCTGATCTTTTATTATCTCTGAAAATGAAGAGGAGAAATGGGAAAATTCTGTAACAATAGACTCACCAGTGTTACTCTGGTTTAATAGTGCTGCTGTTTGGGAAAGACAATGTGAAGTGTGGTGGCAACTTAAAACCAAAGAAAAATTTGAAAACAAAAATAGAGAGAAAACCTTCAAAGACTCTGAGTAGGAAAGACTTTAATATTTGCATTTTTAAAAAATTTATTGTTTCTAATTTTTCTCATATATTCTGAAACATTTACTTCTTACTGAAGCCTGTGTCGATGTTAATTGAAAAAGCCCCTCTTCCCCAGTCATATTTGCATTTTATTCTGTTGCGGTATTTATCTTCCTTTGTAGGCCCAAATTTTTAGATTGAAAATTCTAATTAAGTCACACTAGTTGGTAATAGTTTTAAATTCATTAATTACTATATATGAGTAAATGCTTTTCTGGTGTACTTTAGATTTTGTGTACATATTTAGACAAATAGGATATAAAATATTATTTTTGTATTCTTTGCAAGCATAAAACATTTATCTATGCAAAATCATGAATGTTTCAATAGTATTTAGATAACTTGTTGACTACCGATGAAAGTTGTGAGATAGATAGGTGATCAGAAAAATTCCTCTTTCTTTCTTTCATTTAGAAAACTTCAGTTCCTACTTTTTCCCTTTTGCTTCAGATTTATCTTATTTTATTTTTTTAGTCTAGGATTTTCCTGTAACCTAGTCCTGGGGCAAGGTCTGACACTGTTGGACTCTGAGAAAAGAGAACACACCGTTACTTCATTGCTGTTCTTCCTTAAGTTGGTAGAATCAACAGTAGCTAGAAATAAAATTTTTGGGATAAGCACTAGGTAGGTGAATCTTGAGATGTCCTTATGTCACCCGTAAAAACAACTTTGTCTCTGTGTGAAGGAACTATTTTAGTGGCAAGAATACAAGGATTTATTAGTCCTCACTTGATAATCTTTGACATAGCAGTCCAAACCCTTTGAAATCTTTAAAGCTTGTGTTAGGGATCTGGAATTGAAGAGAAGCTGTGAGACTATACTTTCCAGCAGATCAGGGAAGGAGAACCGTGCTGATCCAAGCCACAGGTTACAGAGCAGGAAGAGAAATAAGAGTTAATACATGGAGACCTCAGAAAAGCAAGAAGCTGACAGATGGCCAGTGTTACAAGTATAATAATAAATAGCTTGTTGCCCTGACTGTAGCAGACACTACCATTGACTCTTGGAGGAGACTGTCTTGGGAATGAGAGCATGTTGGGTGGGAATAGGTGTTTTGAGGACTGAACTAACCATTTCAATTGATTGTGGAGAGAAAACATTTTAAGGTTAGGGTTAGTTTTCTTTGAGGCAATGTGGTGGGATGGGTGCCTCTTTTCCACATTTCACATAACTAATAATCGCTAATATAGAACTTTTAAAACTTACTTGATTTTAAGTAGTAACATGTTTTTAAAATTAGTGAGTGAGCATTACAATGTAATCTATATGTTAATATTTATAGTAACAAAACGAAACTTTTAAAATGTGTTTTTCTAACTTTTCCTATACATTTTATCACCTATTTACTTTTCAAATTCTGCTCATTTTTAAATGATAAAATAGTGGTTTTCTCGGTTAATCAAAGCTCTACATTTTCTACATCTTTCTCATCTCCACTCATATTGGCTTTAGTTCTTCATGTTCAGTAAAACAAATGGACATATGAAATTTTACCTTTTCCTCTGTAAAGTCACATTTGGACTGAGAATAAGCCCAAGAAAAGTTAAATCAAAGATTGTCTTATAATACTGAGTACATGATGTAGAGTTCACTGTAGGTTTTTTCTTACTTGGAAACAGGGAGGAGGGGAGAGGGAGAGAGATAGAAACATTAATGATGAGAGAGAATCATTGGTTGGCTGGCTGCCTCCTGCATGCCCCCCACTAGGGATTGAGCCTGAAAGAAACCTTTCTTTTGGTTCTGAGAAAAATCCCTTATAATTTTACAGTATTATTAACAGTTTTATCTACTTGCAAGTTATGTGCTATGTGCTCAGTTATTTTAAATTGAAGAATTTTACTGTTTAGTCTCTCTCTCTCTCTCTCTCTCTCTCTCTCTCTCTCTCTCTCTCTCTCTCTCTCGTTTTTTGTTAAAGTAGTACAAAATGTCAAAAATTAGAAGGAAAGTCACAGTGGAAAATACGAAGACCATATCTGAAAGCACATCCCGAAGACCCAGCGTCTTTGAGAGGCTTGGACCCAGCACTGGCAGTACAGCAGAGGTGAGTATCACTTGTACAGTGTCGGGGTCTCTTGCAATCCTTTTTTTAAAATACCAGTTTGTATCATAAAGGTGAACTGGTTGTAGGTATGTTGATTCAGTACATTTTTTTAAATGTGTTTCATTAAAACACTTGAAAAGTGTGATAGGGTTTGTGGGTTTGTTTTTTCTCATGTTTTATTATTTGGGGAGTAATGTATATTATTTTAATTTTCTACTCGCATCTTTTGTCCAGAAATAAATATGAAATTTACATAGTAATATCTGTCTCTTAGACACAGTGCCGTAACTGGCTGAAGACTGGCAACTGCCTCTATGGAAACACATGTAGATTCGTACATGGCCTTTCACCCCGTGGTAAAGGTTATAGCAGCAATTACAGAAGGTAAATTGAGAACTTTGAATTGTTCATATACAATTAGAAAATGGCTTTTGTAGTTTATCTAATATAAAAATCTGAAATAAAACCATATATTTGGTCAGATTTTCTAAATTCAAAGTTAATAAGATACTTGCTTTAAAGTTAACTTCTTTGTTCAATATTTACTTGTTTTGACAATAGATATGTTTTATAATGTATGTGTGGTTTACTTAACCCTCCCAATTATGTATTAAACTGCTGCTAAGACAGAATTTTATTGAAATTTAAATAGGATATAATTTTAGCTTTTTAAGATGTTCTAAATTTGAATCTTAATGACAAAAGGTAATCTATTGCAAACTCTGAAAGTTAAAATGCATTTGCCAAATCCTTATTGCAGTGTATTAATGTAAATGAAAATATGTATTTATAAGGATAAATGGAGCTATTTTGAACATCATATGCCTTTAATAAAGGCAGAACTAAATTAATCTTTCCTAATAAAAACCTTTTATTTTTCTTTTGATTTCCTTATGATGTTTTCCTTATGGTTATTTAAAGATATAACTTATGTAAAGATTTTCATTAAAAGTTTAAACTTGATTGGTAAGTAAATAATTTATGTAGTTTTAAAATTGGGTGTACTGATTGCTTTGGCCATAGGAATAGTATAAAAATTGAACCTTGGGATTTGGAGATTTTTTGTGTGTGTATATAGGTTTTCAAGTTTAATTGCATTTGCTTATATTTTATTGATTTCAGAGAGGAAGGGAGAGGGAGAGAGAGAGAAGCATCAGTGATGAGAATCATTGATGGGCTGCCTCCTGCATGGCCCCTACTGGAGATGGAGCCCACAGTCCGGCATGTGCCCTTGACCAGAATTGAAACCAGGACCCGTCAGTCCACAGGCTGACGCTCTATCCACTGAGCCAAACCGGCTGGGGCTCAAGTTTACTTGGATTTAAAATTCAGACTTTCTGTTCACTTAAATGTTGCATATTTTTGTTTATTTGTGATGCTGAATATTGTCTTATTTATGTTTAGATTGTCATTTGTCTTTTCTGTTAATGAGGGGAGAATAGTCTTCATAAGTTTAATTACCTGTATAAACACATACCTGGTAAACTGATTTCAGTAATCTTGTTTATATTATTACTACATTTTTAATAATGCTTTAATTCATCTTTGAAATTTATTACTAACTGACTCAAAAATTTTATACAGGAGTCAGTTTTGAGGAAAATGGCAAAGAAATTTGTCTAAAATGTAAAAAAATAATAGATTGAACATAAAGGAATTTTTGTTATAATTTTGCTCTTTTGTGTATTTTTTCCTGTATCTGATAACTTGTATTTGTGTAATTTACTTTTTTTGTAGGGAAGAAAAATAGTCATAATGTGATTCAAAGAAGGAAAGAAAAGCAATGTATATCAGATATTCTTGTTTAGTCAAAAGACATTTAAGTCATTTATTGAGCACTCACGGTGTATAGAGTACTCTGTTAGGTGCTCTTTAGAATAGAAACAGATTTACAATAAATTTTTGTTATATATTGGAAACTAAGATAAAAATTTACATGTTCATCATAATTATAATTTAAAGGATTTATGTACTAGTTTACATTTTTTATTAATTTCAGAGAAGAAGGGAGAGGAGAGATAGAAATATCAATGATGAGAGATAATCATTGATGGGCTGCCTCCTGCATGCCCCCTGCTGGGGAACGAGCCTGAAACCTGAGCATGTGCCCTTGACCGGAATGGAACCTGAGATCTTTCGTTTCGCAGGCCAACAACACTCTTTCCACTGAGCCAAACCGGTTAGGGCTAATGAGTTCCATTTTTAAGTTCAGTTTTAACTGTTAAAACATTTACTATAGACCTATAATCTATAAAATAAACATGTAAATGTTAATTAGATCCTTTAAAGTGACTTAACAAATTATTTCTTCACTATGTGATTTGTATTAATGATTGATACATTAAAGGAATTGATTTGATTGATCAACTGTTACTTGAAATAGATGTGAATATTTATGTGATTTATATTTATCATTTGATAATATTATATGTAATTTTTTTAATGGCTAAAGAGGCATATTCTTTAACTTATATTGCCTCCTTCTTTAAGATCTTCTGGGAAAATTCTTTAAAGGCAGTATGTTTTCTATTTCTGTTTTGTTTTTCTTAGTAATGGTGTGAAATAATTGTATAGCCATTTGTCAAATTTCCAATTTAAATTATAAAGTCTTACTAGTGTTGAATATAAATATGTGTATTTTTTTAAAAACCCAGAGCACGATATAAAATTACTGTATAAAATATTGCTATGAATCCTTTATTTTTATTAATAAACTAGGGGCCCGGTGCACGAAATTCGTGCACGGGTAAATTGGGGTGAGAGTGCAGGTGGGGGAGGAGGAGGGCAAGCGGGGAGGTCCCTCAGCCAGACCTGGACTTAATCCAGTTCGGGAGCACTCAGGAGAAGTGCTACTGATGGCTTGGACCCACTGCACCTGGTTCTCTGCTCTCTGCCGGGCCTGTCTGCTCCACACTACGGAGATGGGCAAGCAGATGCTGCTGGGCGATGCCTCCGGGGT
>PVJC01015129.1:21851-35590 GCA_004026665.1 Murina feae
CTTCCCAGGTCTGCTGCCCTGCTGCCTGAAATTGATCATGGCTCGCTCCTCCTGCCCCTCCACTGTGGCCTGCAGGAAGACAACAGATGGCGAAGGCAGCGGACACAGGGAGGCAACTGTGTCCGCCATCGCCGCCATGGGTGCTTTCCGGTGGAGGTGCGGGGCTGCAGGCGGCTCGCTCCTCCCACCCCCCACCCCGCCCCTTCTGAGTGGCCTGCAGGAAGGCAACAGATGGCAGCGGCGGAGACAGGGAGGCGAGCCTCCCTGTGTCCACCGCCGCCATCTTGGCTGGGTTAATTTGCATACCGCCACTCTGATTGGATGGTGGGCGTGGCTTACCCCGTCTGGGAGAAACGGTTAATTTTACTATTTCGCTTTTATTAGTTTAGATAATTTTAAATTTAAGGAAAGTTAATAAGAATTACACGAAACTTATCTATTTAACTTTGATTCTTAAGAGGCATAAAGTATTTTCTCAGTCATTGATGTTGTATCCAACTAAATACATGTATAGATGATTATACTGTTGCTTTTAGATTAATTTTGCAATGCTGTGATTTAAAACTTTATCTTCCTACAGAGTGGGGCAAAAGTAGATTTATGGTTGTGAGTATTCAAAACACAGAGTTTACTCTTGTTTTATTATTTATTAGTTACTGTATTTTCCATGTGAACAACTGTAAACTTTTGTTATACCTTATAAATATATGTGATTAAATTGTTAATTACTAATTGCTTTTTTTCTCAGCTCAGACATAGTTTCTTATTCATGTTACCAGTACCTGTCCCTCCATGGAATTTTCAAATATACATTTTGATTGATATTGGGAGAAAAATTTGTTGAATGATGCTCATATTTTTTATGTTAATATTAAACTGAAACAAATTAATTACTTTTTCTGAAATTTAGGAGCCATAGGCAGTTAGAAAAATTATATTGAGATTTGTGAGTTTATTTCTGCAAATATATTCTTATAAAATGATATATAAATATAGATTTTTGCTGTTTTGTTTTCAAAGGTCACCAGAAAGACCTACAGGGGATCTTAGAGAAAGAATGAAGAACAAGCGCCAAGATATGGACACTGAGTCTCAGAAACGAAATACAGAGGAGTCATCCTCACCTGTTAGGGTAGGAATAAATTTCTCAAAGTAAAGTTAAATTTCAGTAGTGACCTATTACTTATGTTCCATTTTAAATGTTATCTTGTGTGGTAAATATGTGTACTATTGCATTATAATGTTCTGTATAGATAATGTAATTTAGAGGGAAAAAGTCCTCATAATTCTGATTGTTTCACTTCTTGGTGATAGTTAAGGTGAAGAGAATTCATTGGTAGAGCTCAAGCTCATCTTCTTAAGGTTTCTTTAGCTTGGTAGGGAACATATTCTTAAGTTTTCAAAGTTCAAGTCAACCATCATATTCTGCCTGCTTCCAAGAACGAAGCAGCTTAAAATAGAACACTTAAATTAAAACAATGAAAGTAAGGCATAGTGGTGACAGAAACAACTAGAAAACTTAGGTAAAGGAAAGCACATGTGACCACAAAATTTAGTGATGAATTCCTGGCAGTTAAGCTAAAGAGAAACACAATTTATGATACAATTTATTGGATAGAAGGACACAGGTGTTTGTTAGGAATGGAAGTCTTTTTTCAGAGGCCCCCCACCCCCACCCCCAAGAAATGTAACAGATTTATTGAGATATAATTCAAATACTATACAATTCACCCATTTAAAGTATACACTTTGGTGATTTTTTATATATTCACAGTCATCCAACCATCACCACCATCAATTTTAGAGCATTTTCATCACTCCCAAAAGAAACCCCATGCCCTTTAGCAGTCATCTCCTTATCCCTCCAACTTACCTGAAACCCTAGGCAACCACTATTTGACTTACCATCACTGCAGATTTGCCTGTTTCAGATATTTCATACAATAATAATAACGCAGCCATACAAATATTTTTTTGTGATTATCTTCTTTCCCTTAGCATAGTGTTTTTAAGGTTCATGAAAGATTATAGGGTGTATTTGTATTTTATTCCTTGTTTTTGCCAAATAATATTCCATTGTATTAACATATCACATTTTGTTTATTCATTCAACAGTTGGTTATCATATCATCTGGGTTGTTTCCACTTTCTGACTCTTATGAATAATGCTGTTGTGAATTATGAACATTCATATACAAGTTTTTGAGTGGACATATGTTTCATTTCTCTTGTATTTACTAGTATATGTAGAAGTAGAATTGCTGTATTGTGGCTTAAACTTTTTTTAACCTCTATGCTTAACCTTTGGAGGAACTGCTAGATTGTTTTCCAAAGCAGCTGCACCACTTTACATTCTTGCCAACAGTGTACAAGGTTTCCAGTTCTCTACATCCTTGCCAGTAGTTGTTATTACCTAATTTTTTGATGATAGCCATCTTAATTACGTGGGAAGTGGTAATCTCATTGTAGTTTTGATTTGCATTTTCCTGATGGCTAAATAATGTTAATCATCTTTTCATGGGCTTATTGGCCATTTGTATATCTTGTTCAGAGAAATGTCTATTTAGATCTTTTACCCCTTTTTTTTAATTGTATTGTCTTACTGATTTATGACAGTTCTTTATTTTGGATATAAGTTTCTTATATGTATGATTTGCAAAAATTTCTTTCATAATGTGCGTTGACTTCATGTTCTTGGTGGTATCCTTTAAAGCACTAATGTTTTTAATTTAATGAAATCCAATTTATTTAAATGTTTGTTGTCTAGGTGTCATTTAAGAAACCATTGTCTAATTCAAGGTCACAAAGATTAATGCCTATATTTTCTTCAAAGAATATTAGAGCTTTAGCTCTTACATTTAAATCTTTGATCTATTTTGAGTTACTTATTATTCACTAGGGACCCGGTTGACAAATTTTGTGCACTCGGGGCGGGGGAGGGGGTTCCTCAGCTCGGCCTGTGCCCTCTTGCAGTCTGGGACCCCTTGGGGGATGTCCACCTGCTGGCATGCCTGGCCAGCCTGGGTGAGGTTGATGGCTGTTTGCAGGCTGGCCAAGCCCCCAGTGGGGACCCTCACCCCCATGGGGGTGTGGCCAGCCTGGGTGAGGGGCTGAGGGCCATTTTCAGGCTGCCCAAAGTCCCTTCGGGTCCCTACTGGGGTGCCTGGCCAGCCTGGGTGAGGGGCTGAGGGCCGTTTTCAGGCTGCCCACAGCTCCCATTGACCCAACGTCCCAGCGAGGCTGGCTGGAATCAGGTTCTGGGGTTTATTTATCTTCTATAATTGAAACTCTTGTTGCCTTGAGCGGAGGCCTAGGCAGGCAACAAAGCCTCCTGTTTGCTTCAGCTCCATGGCTTCTATAATTGAAACATTGTTGTCTTGAGCAGAGGCCCAGCTGGCCTAGGCAGGCAGTTTCAACTCCATCGCTGGTGCAACTGAAGCCTCCTGTTTGCTCTAGCTCCATGGCTGCCAGTCGCCATCTTGGCTGTGTTAATTTGCATACATCTGCTCTGATTGGCTGGTGGGTGTGGCTTGGCTGCTGGGCATGGCTTAAATGTAATGGAGTGAGGGTCAATTTGCATATTACTCTTTTATTAGATTACATAGTACTAGAGGCCCAGTGCAAAAATTCATATATGGGTAGGGTCACTAGCAGCTGCCAGCCACCAGCCAGGGTCTTCCTTCGTTCTGCGCTCCCCCCTGGTGGTTAGCGCATGTCATAGCAAGCGATCGAACTCCCGGTCTGTTGAACTCCCAAGGGGACACTTTGCATATTAGGCTTTTCTATTATTTACTAGAAGCCCAGTGCACGAAAATTCATGCACTCTAGGGGGGGGTAGGGCCCTCAACCTGGCCTGTGCCCTCTTTTAGTTTGGAACCCCTCCAGGGATGTCCACCTGCTGGCTTAGGCCCGTTCTGCAGGAGATTGGGCCTAAGTTGGCAGTCAGACATCCCTCTGGCAGCCCGAGAGCCCACGGGGGATGTCCAACTGACGGCGCAGGGAGCAGGCCTAAGCCACAGTCGGACATCCTTAGCACTGTGGAGAAGGTGGGAGAGGCTCCTGCCACCGCCGCTGCACTCGCAGCCATCAGCCCAGCTTGTGGCTAAGCAGAACTCCCCCTGTGGGAGTGCACTGACCACCAGGGAGCAGCTTCTGCATTGAGCGTCTGGTGGTTAGTGTGCATCATAGTGACCGATCATTCCTGATTGTCCTGTCATTTGGGTCAATTTGCATATTACCCTTTTATTATAAAAGATAGTATTAGATAAGGATCCAACCTCATTTTTTGCATGTGGATATCTAGTTTTCTCATTATAGTCTTTGTATGAAAGTTATTGAATAGCACTAGCAGCAACCTCTTTAATAATTTAAAACCTACAGAAGCTTTCCTGTGGCTATTTTTTTGACCCTTGATTAAAAAAAGAAAAGCTGTGTCACAGTTTTACTTATAGTTTACAGAGACTTATTTTTGGGTCTTAAAGTAATGCAGTTTTCTGCATGTCCCTAGCATCTAATATGGTAGATACATAATACTGTTTTAGATACCTCAATAGTTGTTCTTAGGTGGAGGTGTGTATCAAAATTTTTTTGGAGAAGAGATGGTCTTTTTAAAAATACACACGTTAAAAAAATACACATGTATATACTCTGTTCCTGTTCTACTGAATTTTAATTTTTGGGTGGGGGCTGAGCATGTGTATTGCATTTTAATATAACCTGTTGATTCAGAATAATGAATGGACTTTGTGTTTTGCTGGTAAATGTTTAACAGTTACTCAGGGAAAAAAGAGAAAGACATGCTTTGTACGATTTGCCAGTTTCTTTGGTGTAAATACTCCTATCATGGTCAGTTTCAAGCTACCAAAGTATTGTCACTGAATACAAAGCTGGGAAAAGATACTGTTTCATACAATTCTATTATTATTCTCACACACGAACATTCATACATACATACATACATACATATAAGTAATTAACCACAAAAATAAAATGTGCCCTAACCAGTTTGGCTCAGTGGATAGAGGGTCAGTCTGCGTACTCAAGGGTCCTGGGTTCGATTCCGGTCAAGGGCATGTACCTCAGTTGCAGGCACATCCCCAGTGGGGAGTGTGCAGGAGGCAGCTGATTGATGTTTCGTTCTTATTGAACTCTCTTTCCCTCTCCCTCTCTGTAAAAAAGTCAATAAAATAAATTTTTTTTAAAAGAGTAAAATGTGCGGAATATTTAGGAAGTGAGTTTGGAGTAATTATTACGTTTGTCATATTATTTGTTTAATTTTTACTTTATATAATTTAATTTTTAATCATAGTTTTGTTTAACAATGACTTGTACAGTTCTTAAAATTTTAACAGTTGGGCCCAGCCAGTATGGCTTAGTGTTTGAGCATCAACCCATGAACCAAGAGTCACCGGTTCGATTCTCAATAAGGGTTTTGGGCTGGATCCCCAGTATGGGGCATGCAGGAGGTAGCTGATCTGATATTCTTTCTTATCATTGATGTTTCTATATCTCTAACCCTCTCCCTTCCTCTCTGTGTAAAATCAATTTAAAAACATTAATCTATAGAACTCTTCAGATGTAGTAATTGAATTCTGTTTTCTTCTATATCAGAGACTATTTTGTGGCACCAAAGAATATTATATTTTTGTTGAACTATACAAAAAATAGGTATAATTTTGATTGATTTACACAAAAAATAATAGTAATTAGCCACTCTTGCTCCAAAGTAACTTTTAAAAAAATTGTATGCCTATTGTATGTAAGGATTTCTGGTACCAAGAGTTAACCAATCAGACATAATTTTTTTTATGCAACAGGACCGATAAGATGCAACTCTATTGTATGACCTGTGTATTTATGATTAAAAATTAGATGGCTATTGTTGCTTAGGCTGTTGTCATTTTTTTAATTTGACAATCTAAAGGAAAAGACGTCACTGCCACTGATTATTAGCAAGTATTGCATGTTGTAAAAATCGTTGCAGCATACCAGTTGAAAATCAATGATGTACATTATCAAATTTGTGGGTACAGTATCCTATATAATAAAAGGTTAATATGCGAATTGACCCTAACAGCAGAACCACTGGGAATGACTGGTCACTATGACACACAATGACCATCAGGGGGCAGATGCTCAATGCAGGAGATGCCCCCTGGTGGTCAGTGTGCTCCCCCTGTGCTCTCCCTCTGCTCAGTCACAAGCCAGGCTGACAGTTGCCAGTACAGCAGTGGTGGTGGGAGCCACTCCTGCCTCCTCAGCAGCACTAAGGATGTCCGACTGCAGCTTAGGCCTGCTCCCTGGTGGCAAGTAGACATCCCCCGAAAGCTCCAGGGCTGCCAGAGGGATATCTGACTGCCAGCTTAGGCCCAATCCCCCAGAGAGCGGGCCTAAGCCAGCAGGTGGACATCTCCCGAGGGGTCCCAGACTGGGAGAGGGCATAGGCCGGGCTGAGAGACCCTCCTCCTCTCCCCGCCGAGTGCACAAATTTTTTTGCACCAGGCCTCTGGTTGTTAATAGTATTCTTTTACTGTTCTTGGGACCTATAGTCATGTTTTCTGTTTTGTTTCTAATATTGATAACTTATCTTTCTCTCATTTTTTCTTAGTTAGACTGGGCGTAGGCTTAATGATTTTGTTGGTCTTTTTATAAAACAAGCTTTGGCTTTATTGATTTTTCTGTCAATTGCCTGTTTTCAATTTCATTAATTTTTGCTCTAATTTTTATTATTTCTTCTCCTTGCTTTAGATTTAGTTTGCTCTTATTTTTTAGTTGTCTAAGGACTGAGATTATTGATTTTAGATCTTCTGTTCTATATGCATTTAATGCTATACATTTCTAAGCACTGCTTTCATTGCATTCCACAAATTTTGATAAGTTTTATTTCATTTTCATTTAGTATAAACTATGTAAACATTTCTCTTCATGTGGAATTATTTACATAGAAGTGGATTGTTTAATCTCCAATGTTTAGGGATTTACCAGCTACATTGTTACTAATTCTAGTTTAATTCCCTTGTAGTCTGAGAGGAGACAGTGTATGATTTCTGTTTTTTATAAGTGTTTTATGTTCCAGTATGTGGTCTGTGTTTTGTTTTTGAATACTCATCCAAGGATATATATTTCTGATTTTATAGAGAGGGGAAGAGAGAGAGAGGAAAGAAAGCATCGATGTGAGAAAAAAACATCGACTGGTTGTGCCTCCCTTATGCACACCAACCAGAGATCAAATCTGCAACGCAGGTGTGTTTCCTGAGCTGGAATCTAACTCACCACCTTTTGGTATATGGGATTAAGCACCAATGAAGCCATCTGATCAGAGCTGAGGATTTTTTTTTTTTTTAAGTATCTTATTAGTAGAATGTTTCTGTCTAGTTATCTCCCCATCTCCTCTGGTTTCTGCTCTTTACTACTGTATTATTGGGTACACAGATAAAGAAATATTAAAAAGAAAAATTTGGATTGACATTAAATTTAATTATATCCCAGACTACAAAAGCTAAATGTTCATCACCACCAAACCAGTATTATAAGAAAGGGACTTCTTCAAGAAGGGGGTGGGGGATCCATAAATATGAATAATAAAATGACAAAAACTGCATACTTGCTAATAATCACCTTAAGTGTAAATGGATTAAGTGCTCCATTTAAAATATAAGGTTGCTGAATGGGTAGAAAAATAAGATCCATACATGTGCTCTTTACAAGAGACCCATATCAGGTGGAAAGACACATACAAACTGAAAGTAAAAAAGATTAAAGAAGATATTTCATGCAAATGGAAATGATAACAGCTTGCGTAGCAATACTTATATTAGACAATATAGACTTTGAAACAAAGGCTATAACAAGAAACAAAGAAAAACATTACATAATGATAAAGTGATCAATCTGACAAGAGGATATAACCCCTGTAAATTTTATTGCACCCAACGTAGGAGCACCTAAATATATATTGATGGATATAAATGGAGAGATTGACAGTAATGCAATTATTGATGTCAGTGATGATTGACATCAATGGATAGATCATCCAGACAGCAAATCAAGGAAACAGCAGCCTTAAATGACACATTAAACCAGATGGATTTAATTGATATTTTAGAGCATTTGACCCTTAAGCAGCAGAATATAAATTCTTTTCAAGTGCACATGGAACATTTTTCAGGCTAGACCACATGTTAGTTCACAAAACAAGTCTCAATAAATTGAAGAAGACTGAAATCAAATCAAGTATCTTCTCCAACCACAATGGTATGAAATTAGAGATCATTTACAAGAAGAAACTGGAAAGCATACAAAAACATGGAACTAAATAACATTTTACTAAAAAATGAATGGGTTAACATCAAATTCAAGGAAGAAATCAAAAGATACCTTGAGACAAATAAAAATAACCTAGAATGATTCAAATTAAAAAGTGGAAGTAAAATTGTCATTATTTGCAGCTAACATGATTCTCTGTATAGAGAACCCCAAAGATTACAAACACACACAAAATTATTAGAACTGCTAAGTTCAGTAGAGTAGTTGGATACACAGTTAATATTCTGAAATGGATTGCATTTTTATACACCAATAATGAACTATCAGAAAGAGAAATTAAGAAACATAGACTTCATTCTGGTTACAAAATGTCAATTATAGTAATACTAGAGACCTGATGCACGAAGATTTGTGCAGGAATGGGCCTTCCTTCCCCTGGCTGCCAGCACCACCTTCGCTCAGGCCAGGAACCACCTTTCTACCCAAAGTCGCTGGGGCGGTGCGGAATACCTCATCGTCACCATGGTGATGACCAAGCATCCCGCCCCTCCGCTCAGCACCTGTGTATGCAAATTAACCCGCCATCTTTGTTGGGTTAATTTGTATACTCCTGATTGGCTGGTGGACGTCGTGAAGGTTCGGTCAATTTGCATCTTTCTCTTTTATTAGTGTAGATAGCATAGGGTGGCATGACCTAACAGTAGTTTTGGAGAAATTCAAGAGTGACTGTATTTTAAATCAAGGGTGCGGAATATCTACCTTGCAGGCCACATAAGGCCTGAAAAAAAACACTTGGTCCGGCCCTGCCATGGCAACTGCAGGTGGAACTAGAAATTCAATAAATCTAGGAACTTTTTTCGTAACAACATAAATTTGTATTAAGTGAATCATAATAGTGTAAATTTTTAGGAACAAGCAAAGAACGTCCATTACGTGATAGACAGTACACATATGAGTACATGACAGGACAGACACGTTTGCTTCTCATCTGCTTCAGGCCCATCTGCTTATATTACAGTGACTCAGAGGACAGTCAGTGCCAGGTAGACTGGGAGTATACACATTGTGGAAGTGTTAGCTGAGGCCTCATGTAGATGGAGAGTTTGTGAAACAGTGCATGGTGGCTGCTGCAGAGTTTTTGGCACCAAAGTAAAATTGCTTCAGAGTGTTAGTTTTTCTGAGAGAACTGTCTCAGATCAGAGTATTGACTTAACACAAGGTATTAAAACACTGAAGGATTCTGCAGGAGATTTCCAATTTTTCTCTCTGGCTTGTGATGAGACAATGGACATAACAAATACTGCCCACTTGACCTTTTTTATTCATGGGATAATTGCAGTTTGACATGTGGGAGGAATTGCTATCACTGGAAGCCAGGCATGGTATTACAAAAGGTGAAGATTTGTTAGAGACATGTTCTATCGATGAAAAAATTTGATCTCACATTTGAAAAGGCCTGATTATAGGTGGAGCTCTAGCTATGGTTGCCTTGCAAAAAAAAGGGGGGGTGGAATTGTGCATTTATCAAGAAAGAACTAAGTTGTCTTAGTCTTGATCCAAGTGATTTAATTATACGTTACTGCATCATACACCAAGAAAGTAATGAACAGTGGTTGTAACCTAACAATGTAATGTCAACTCTAGTGTTATGCATAGATTTTGTTAAAAGCAGAGGGTTTAATATCCACCAGTTTAAGGAGTTGCTGAATGATCTTGACATTGAGTACAGTGATCTTATTTATCACAGTGAAATGTAGTGGCTGAGTCACAGGAATATGCTCATGAGGTTTTACTAACGGTAGGATGAAGTCAAGCAGTTCATGGAGCTGAAGGGAAAACCAGTCAGGGAACTCAATGATCGCAAGTGGCTGTGTGATCTAGCGCTCATGGTTGCGAGCTCAATCCCCAGTAGTGGTCTTTCAGGAGGCAGCTGGTTGATATTTCTCTTTCATCGATGTTTCTATCTCCTTCCCTCCCTCCCTCCTTCCCCCTTATTCTCTAAAATAATTTTCTATATTATGATCTGAGGTGGGATATTGACTAAAGTATTGGAATAAAACATATTTCCTAATTTGAAATTTCTCCAAATATTGAAGACTGCATTCAGTCTTTAGTACTTACTGAATATATGTGGTCTTTGGAAATAGTATCAGAGTTATATTGAAAAACAGTAGAGAAGTCAACATTTTATCATTTTAATTATATGTAAGTTGTTAATGAAATTTAATGAGATTACATTTCTGGTTCTAAATCTGTTAAAAATATTCTATTATAATTTCACAGAATACTTATTTTACAGTGTAAGCACTACTATTGTTCAGAAACTCTTTTCAAGTAAATCTGTAGTTGGATATTACATTATACTTTAGACAAAAAGCACAATATATTATTGAATAATTTGGAGATAATCACCTATAAAAATACTTTCGTAATACATACTAATATATATTTATAGTGGATTTAATCCACAAAAGTTTGTGGTATATAGAATACTTTTTGGTAGTCCATAGAATATATTTTAAGAATAATGTTACTTTTTCCTCTTGTCTTTATAAATAGGAGTTGTTTTTGTTTTGTTTTATGTTTTTGGACCTTTTACCATTTTTTCATGTCTGGTTCAACCCATGTAAGATTTTACAATTTATGTCAGCTTCTGTTGCCTTACCAGCAATCGTGTCATTTCATTGAGCAAGTAATACAATGTGACTACATACCTAAAGATATAAAATTTGCTAGTTTCAATAGTCTAACCACTAAATGGTATACCGAAATCAATACATAATATAAACAAATACACAAATAAAGAAATAAAATGGAAAAAGATAAAAGAAGTCTTCAAGGATAAATTAATTTGTGTTTTAAGCAGCCAAATTTTATGTCTGATAATACCCAAAAAGAACTTTTGCCCTTTATTGTCTTTGTGTGTTAGTGTCTTTCATAGTTAGGATTTAGTGTTAATAAAATACACTGTGGGTGGGAAGATAATTATATGATACTGGTTACTTTATTTTTTTACCACTAAGTAAATTGTGGTTTGAAGTTTTTCTGTTATGTTTATTAAATTTTATAAACTAATTACTAGTGTCCTGTTTTGTCAGTAGGCTGCTATTACACCTAGAATAAAGTGTAAAACCTTATTTTGTGTGCAACATATGCACTGATTTCTAGCTATTTTGTCTACTATTTTTGTTTTCATCAAAATAGGGCCAGTCTCTTTTTTTGAAAACATTTGTAATGAGTTTGGATTTATTCTTAGGATGTGTAGGAAAATGCTGTTATGTTAAAGTCACAAACGCTTGTGTATCTTACCCATTTTAAACTGTCTTTTACCCTGTGAATTTCACAAAAATGTAGCTCATATCAAAGTTTAAAATAATAGATTTGCTTTGTATATTTTAAAATCTTCATTACTCCTTATATGTACTACATTGCTGTTCTTCAGTGAAAAAGGTATTCTATAATGTCTTTTCATTGTGGTGCTACATTAGAACTTGTCATATCCTCTACTTAGTGGATAAGTGATTATTTGCAAAACTGATTCTTTGTTAAAGCAAAGATGAAGTTAGAAATATTTTGTGTTATAATAACTATCTCATTCAGTTTTGGTTTTGTTTTTGTTTTTTTTTTTAAAGTAATTTCTGTGTGTTTATGTACTTTTTTAGAAAGAATCTTCAAAGGGGAGACATAGAGAAAAGGAAGACATAAAAATCACCAAGGAGAGAACTCCAGAAAGTGAAGAAGAAAACGTAGAGTGGGAAACTAATAGAGATGGTGAGTTTCAAAAATCTTTGTTTATGTAGTCAATTTATTGATTATTCACTTAGCAGATACTTTTTGTGAGCTTCAGTGCCCATCAATAGATGACTAGGTTCAAAACACTTTTCAACTGTGATCTCCCTATCAGTAGAAAATGGCATGTAGTAGCAGAACAAAGGCAGAAAAGGCTGTTTACACTGCATTTTTCAACTTCTCCATCCTTTTTTCTTCCTAGAACTTTATTGTGCACCATCACAGACCTTTGGAATTTTATTACATTTGTAGATTTTTCAGTTCCTCAACATCAGGGTTAAAAAATAAATCTAAATTTATGTTTGTTTTTCATAAAAATTAAAAGACAAAAAATTTTAAAAACCTGGGAAAATTATTTAAAAGGTATTGTTGACTTTCATTTTTCAAAAGAGATCTAAATCCAGCCATTAAGACCTGGGATTTTTTTCATGAAAAATTAGCAAAATCATCTTTGAGTCATTGTCTTAAAAAATAAGGATTTACTTTTCATACCACAAATGTTCCCTTTTATGATCTTCTTCAAGGTGAGCACTATAGCCACATATATATTATCAAATACAGAGAAAGGGAACTCATTTATTGAATGTGTTGGGTGTGCTAGGCATTTTAATATCTAAACTAATAAAAGCGAAATAGTAAAATTAACCGTTTCTCCGAGACGGGTAAGCCACGCCCATCAGCCAATCAGAGCGGCTGTATGCAAATTAGCCCAGCCAACATGGAGGCCGCCACTCACAGACCTGAGTAAACGGCTGTTTCCATTGCGGCAGGAGCGAAAGTGAAGCTGCGCCTGCTCAGCTCAGCTCTGCTTAAACTGGCTCTAGCGAAACATACCTTTGAAACAATATAACAATCATAGAATCCTCGGAAGCTGAAGGACACAGCAGCCGGGGCCTAACCAGTAAAAGTAACAATTGTTTCATTATAGATGCTGCGAGGTGAAGCAGAGGAGGCTTCGTTAGTTAGAAGGCCGCCTTAAAGGAACAGTGTATCAATTATAGAAGATAACCCCAGGCCTTAAAGGAACAGCATCAATTATAGGAGAGAAACCGCAGCAACCTGCGTCCAGCCAGCCTTGCTGGGACGTTGGGTCAATGGGAGCTGTGGGCAGCCTTAAAGCCCCTCACCCAGGCTGGTCAGGCACACCAGCAGGTGGGCATCCCCCGAGGGGTCCCAGACTGTGAGAGGGCACAGGCCGGGCTGAGGGACCTCCCGAGTGCACAGAGCAGCTGCAGGGCGGGACAGCGCAGGACCCAGGACCCGTGAGTGGGAAACAGGCGGCAAGGTTGGAGGGCACCGGGAAGCGGGTAAGAGGTGCCAGGGGGTCGGCAGCCTGCTTGGTGGGCTTCCCAGGCCCTTTGCAGAGCCTCGGGGAGAGAGTAGGAGGTGGCAGGGGGTCGGCAACCTGCTTGGTGGGCTTCCCAGGCCCTTTGCAGAGCATCGGGGAGCGGGTAGGAGGTGGCAGGGGGTCGGCGGCCTGCTTGGCAGCTGTCCAGGCCCTTGGAGGGGCATCGGGGAGCGGGAAAGAGGTGGCAGGGGGTCAGTGGCCTGCTTGATGGGCTTCCCAGGCCCCTTGCAGGGCACCAGGAAGTGGGAAAGCAAGGTGGTGGGACGGGGGGCGGGGAAGAGGTGGCGGGGGGGGAGGTCTTGGCCTGCTTGGTGGCTGCCCAGGCCCTTTGTGGGGC
>PVJC01015130.1:0-35484 GCA_004026665.1 Murina feae
TTTTACAGTTCAGGGTAGAGTCTGGGTGTGGCTGTATTAGTTGCCTGGATACTGGAGGGAGAGTTTGTCTCCTCAGAGCACAATGGCTGCCTAGGTCCCAGGTTCCGGCATGAGTCAGCACCAAACTGCATGAGTCAGCACCAAACTCGCTGCCACCTCTCCTGGATCCCCCTCTTTCTCCAGATTCCACAACCCAGCACCCTTTCCCACACTCCAGCCACAGGTAAATGTCTGTATCGACAATGCCTTATGCGTGGGGCTCAGTGCAGTTAGACTCCGACCACAGAGGCGGGAGAGGCTGCGGCCGCGCGTGTGCCTCTCCTGCTGGCACGCTTCAGTCTTTACTGTGGACCCAGATGTAGAATCCACTTCGAGGGGGCACCTTCTCTCCTGCCCGCACGCTCCAGCCCTTTCCTGATTGTGAAGCCGGATCGGGAATCCCCTGCCGACCAGCAGTTCCACGGACCCTCTTTCCGCTGCGCCGCCGGTCTCAGGAGACCCGGCTGGGTGCTGGTGCCAGTTCTGTGCGGAGACTTTCCGATCCTCAGTGCTAAGGTCTGGTAAAATATCTTTCCCAAAGCCTTGAATTTACCTCTCTCAGGAGTCTTCTGTCTTATCCAGCTGCAGGCTGTCTCCCAGCTCGATCTCCACTGCCAATTCGGGCTGGAAGCTACTCGTTTCAGCTGCTTTCCCTATCTGCTCTGGGACAAGGCACTCTTACTGCGATATTTTAATTAAGTGGCTCTGTTTTACCAACAACTCAATCTGATGCTTTTCATGGGGAATTTTTTTGGTCTAAATATATCTCTAGAAGCAAAGGTATATTATCATTTATGTCAGGAACTGACATGATCTTAGTACTTGTTAATCCTTAAATAAGGATGTGTCTATCACAGGCAGAGAAAATGAAGGGGTAGGGGAAGGAAGAATGCAGAGCAGCAGGGGTTCCGTGTGTGTCTAGCAGAGCACTGAGAAATTGAGGCTGATGCTGATTTAGTTCTCATTCTACTCATCACTGAAGTTGTGGAGATAATATGAAAAATGGGGATTGTCATTCTTTTAAGTCAATATAATATACATGCACTTTATAAGGTTTAACGCTTTTCTATGGTTTTGTGGCAAGATTTATAGAAACTTATAGAACACTTCTGAAGTCAAACAGGAATGAAATTCCTGAAAAATGGAGTGTTCTGATAGATGGAATTGAGGCTAAAGGCATACATCCTACTTATGACCAGTCTTGATGCAAATACTAAAATGACAGGTAGGGATGGGGGAATTACCATGTCTGCTCATAGTCCCTGAAAAATGAAGTCCCCTGGATAGATCTCCCTGCCAGGGGAGAAACAGACTATCTGGTATTTTGACAAGAAAGAGTTTATAAATGCTAGAGAAAACTTGGACCTCCAAGAAAGTCTGGGTAAAAAGAAGCCAATACTACACACAACACTTTTGCAAATCTAGTGATGTGGGTTTTAGTTGTAGAGATGGCTGTGGAGCAGTGTGGGGCCTCTTTTACTCATTTCTCTTCTCATGTCACTGAGAAAGAATTGAATTTGTAATAAAAATTATTCTGGATGATTTCTAATTAATTTGAAACAGAGAAGGAAAATGAGACTTAAGAGATCTTTATATCTCGGGAATAGAGAATGTTTACACCCTTCCAAATGAACTTGAGTGATTTAGGCTACTCACCCCGATGTAGAATTTCTCTCACTGCTGCTCATTAGGTGAGAAAGGGAGAAGAGGGCAGAGGTCTGACTGAGGGTCCCGCTTGAGCCTCAAGGAGGGTACAAAAGATGAAAAGCTACCTTGGCGACAATCGCTATGTCACCGTAGCTACTGTACAGGATTCATTGTTTATTAAATAAGTGACACATGCACTCAAAAATTGCAGCCACATGGGCTGCACAATTGCATTTTCATATTATTAGCATGTTGCCAACTTACAACTCGCTGAAGTCTGAGTAAATGTTTTGACAAGAAGAGACAGCAAGGACAAATAAGAAGGAGAGGTCTTGAAGGAATTCAGTCCCACTTTTAACAGCTTTAAAGTCTTAAGAGTGTTTTCACTGGGGCAGTACCAGATAAATTGCTCTTATATGTGCATGCAAAAGGCTAAAATTCCTTTGAAAGTTTATAATTTCTCATGGGAAAACACAACATAAAAGTTACTTTTACTCATAGAAAAACAAAACCATATTTTCCTGTCAACCTTTGCTGTTGGGAATTTCAAACTTTTTGCATTTTTTTCCTGTGATTCTTAGCTGGCCCAAGGGACAGGCGTTTACAACATAATTTACTTTCAACGTGTCTCTGTAAATCATTGTAATACTCTATTGCTTGTGCAGAGGAAAAAAAAAAAAAAAAGCTCCCAGTGGGGTTTCTTGTCCCACTTTCCCTGGACTCCAAGAGTCCAAACAAGAATATAAACTTTCCCTTTTTAATGTCCAGCCTCAATGACAGATGCAGAGAAAGGAAACATCGGACAATGAATACAGGTGAAGTTGAAACTTTGGGAAGGCTTCCAGGCAAAAGATTATTATATTTTAAGATTAATTGGGAGAGGGGAGATTTGCCCAAGGTGATGTGGAAATTTAAAAAATACTCAAATCATACTGGAGTAGGTGGGTTGCCTTCAGCCAAATGACTTAATTTTTTTTCGTAAGGTCATTTTTAAAATATTTTTTTTCCTAAGGACCTGTAGATACTTTTGCCAAGCTATTAATATCAAGGATCATTCAGTTTTACATGAGAATTTGATGACTTGTACACTGGTTGAACCTTCACCTTTACAACCTTAATGGGAATTTATTAGCTATTTCACAGTGTGTAAATTTGAATCTAGGTCAAATGAGAAAGAAAAATAGGGCATATCCAGGCCTGAAGAATAACCTGAAAAATGATATATCAGAACCAAAAAAAAAAAAAATAAGGTGAAAAATTAAACAGATGATTAAAAGTGTCTTAAGCAATCTGAGATTTGAAGGCAGAACCTGATAAATTATAGACTCTTGGAGCTCAAATTCAGGTGACTAGTGAGCCTGGTTCCTATACAAGGGCTGAAGATTAAGGAGTTAAAATATTGTATTAACCTGACTCTGCTAACTGTCCATAACAGGAAATGTAACCCAGGTGGGTTTGATAGTCACAAGATTAAAGCGTATGTCTACCATCAAATGGTCACCACATTAAAGCTGTTTTAATGAGGCCTTGGGAGATAATGAATGAATGTTGCTAATTCACTACAGAGAAGACAGCCTGACCTTCTTCTGACCTCTTTGCCGCCAGGTATCTTAAACAACATATTAGTTCTGCTTAAAGCCAAAATGGGACGGTCTGCAAGATAAAAACAAGCCAAATGCTGTGGAGAATGACTTTTGCTGGTGTTAAAGCCAGAAAAAAAATGTTCTCCCTAGAGTTCTTACAAAAGAACACTGTATAACAGGATGAAAATCATCCTCACTGACACCTTTATCTCACACACAGCCCTCGGCTTCAGCAGTCTGTTTCCTATAGTAGCCCTCAATGTAATATTGTCCAGTGACATCGTGCCGGGGGAAATGCCACTAGGTAAAAGCGTGGGTGGAGGACTATTATTTAAGGATATAACTCCTTGCTGGTTTAACTTAATCCTGAATACATTTTAGAGGATTTCGAGGGACTGCTTACCTATCAGGTAAGGATTCATAAATATCAAGCATTTGATAGATTTAAGACAGCAGTGTATTAGAGATTGTATTGGCAAGAAAATACTCAGGACAAAGCCAATTTATTGTGATTCCACTTGTTTTACCAGCCAGCTGGAGTAGGTGGTAGGTCTTTGTAGAAACTGAGGAGCCAGAGACCATTTTCCCCAAGTAAAAGATAATCTATCTCTGCTAAGAGGTGAACTAAAGGAGCAGCTATGGTTAGGGGGGAAGGGGTCAGCAGGAAACACTCTAGCAACTATTTTGCTCATGGACTACAAAACTGTCAAGTAAGGTAAAATTAAGACAAGTGAGAATCTATTTTAAGACTTGACCAACACAGATACAGTTAAGTATTTTAAGTTACAATGGTCTGAGATATTTTTCTGGAAGAAATAAAACATTTGGATAGCATCGATGGATTTTATATGAGCCTTGTATTAGAATAGTCTTTCTCCTAAATACAGTTGTATTAGAATAGTCGTTTTCCTAATCATACTTATCAAGAAAGTTTACAGGTTCATTCAATGAATATTGTGATTTCCTTATATGTACAGAGCCTCAGTTTTTTTGTTTGTATGTGTGTGTTTTTTTGGTTTTTTGGTTTGTTTTGTGTGTGTGTGTGTGTGTGGATATCTGTAGTTTAAAATGTTGAAGAAAAGTGAAGCAAGAGGGAAAAATCCTCAAAATTATTTTCCAGGCCAGATTTATTTGGCAGTCACATTCAGGAAACTATGAAGTGTATCAAATTTGAGTATTGTATTTGGATACCAATCCATAACTGCAGTCATCAGTTTACTGACAACCATCTGCTTGGACACTGCTCCCCCACTCTAATAAGTGATGTTAAGTTAAAATGACAACAAACAATTTCGACAGCAAAAGTAAAAATGAAGATAGCACTCTTGAATTCATACAAAGGGTATAAGTCCAATAGTCATCCCATTGCATCATTATCCGAGCACATGTAGGTAAAGAGTGTTATCAAACGATTTTCATCACAACCAAGATATGTGAGAGAATGATCTATGTTGGTTTTTGCTTTCTTTTTTTAAAAAAACTATCAAGTCTCCACTCACAGTAACCTTGCCTTGTCAGTGAGGAGTCCTAGTTATCAAGTCAAACACAGCTTTCTTTTAGTATCTTACTTTACCTGAATCCTTACACATTATAGAAGATAGCGGCTTAGTAAATGTTGAGCACCCTTTCACCTTTTGGTGTTTTCTAAGTCTGGCTGCTGTCCTTATTTCAATAGCTCCCCAATATCCACATGTAACCCAGTGCCCTTGCAGGAGGCCCAGACCTACAGTGTCAATGACCTACAAGGTATTTTCTTTTAAATGTTTTATAGACATGCTCAAAACCAAACCTACTTTTTCCTATACCACCCACCCCTATACAGCATCCATTTACTTAGTTTTGTTGAAATCTCAAGAAAAAGTACCACTGCACACCCAGTTGCCTATGTTAAAAACCTAGAATAATTGTTCATTTGCCTTTCTCCTTTCTTTTTCATGAACGAATTAGACACAATGTGCTGCATATTAGGTTATGAATGAATGAAAATACAACTTAAATAATTTTAAGAAAAGAAGAACAGAAATTCCTTGGATTACTTACCTGAAAAGCTTAGTCCTATATGGCTGTAAGGCTTAGCTTATGCCCTTGACCTCCTTAGGAGTCGTTCCACCTCTTAGCTCCATTTCTCTCTGTTATTTCCACTACTGATAAGTTCTCTGGTTGGAGTGGCTAGAAGTCTGCGGACAGCTCTAGAGTTATAGACTATCCCCTCAGCAATCCCAGCTGAAAAAAAAGTGCCCCCTCCTCAAAACTTTCAAAGAAAATGTCTGGAAACCTAATATTATAGTCTTTGCTCTGCCAGAATTAGAGATCAAGTGTTTATACCTGATCCAGAGAGCGTGAGTAGGCGGAGGCATCTATCTGATTGGTTGGTCTAAATTACACATCCACACTACAATAGAACTAAGGTTAATACCACCTTAGTTCCAAGAAGGAGAACTGTGAAGCATTAATAGCCCAGAGATTAGAGTGTATTACCAACAGAACGAAGTGGGTGCTAGCAGAAGTTTCTAAGAATGTGCACATTTTTCCTTTTCTTTTCCTAAACATAAGCAAAATATAGAAAAAGTGCGAATGTATTAAACGCTAACCTTGATATAATTTTAACTACACAGTAGAAATTGGTGAGAAGTAGGGTGATATTGAAGTCATCTGGGTTCCCTTGGAAAGCTTCTGCCTGTATTTTCCTCTGAACATGCACCAATTTTTATGTATATATAGCAAGACTTAATGATTTTACTTTTTCAAAACAAATTCTCAAAATTTTCAAAATAGATTTTCAAATGATTTTCAAAATAGAGAATAAATTTAGGTTTTTCTAACTTAAATAGTAGAATAATAGTTCAAGGGAGAGACTAAAGGTAAGAGAAAGTATTTTTTAGTTTGAAAAATAAAAAGCAGCAATGACTTCAATTATGCACATTAAATATATAGAGATTTTTCATACTAATTTTACCCACCAGTTCACTTCCATTGCAAGCTAAACAAAAGGAAAAGCTTAATTTGCAGAAAGAGGATTTAGATTAGAGACAAGGATCTGATGCTTCCATGCACCTGTGGCAAGACCAGAGCCTCAGGTAGCCCGGGATGGAGTTGAGCATGTCTGGCTGCAATAACACAAGGTAGGCCTCCCACCCCAATGCTCCTCTCTGATCTTTTCCCATTAAGGAAGCAGAAAAAGCTCTGAGCTGTGTGCTCAAATGCACTCACCATGGGAATGAAGGTATTTCTTTCTCTTCTGCTGCATTTCTATTAAGGTGTGAAAGATGCTATCTTCCCAGAATGGTTTATACTGAGCTTCTCAAAATTCAGGAATTGGAATCACTTAGAGAGCCTGTTACAACACATGGTTAGGCCCCTCTCATGTAGAATTGCATTCAGTAAGTCAAGGTTGGGCCTGGGAGTTTTCATTTCTAAAAAGTGCCCAGGCAATCCTGAAGGTGCTGCTCCAAGCAGCCCCCTAGGAGAGTCCCTGGTTTCAGCATTTCCCGGGTGTGGCAAAAAGGATTTTGGGGATTCTTTCATAATTACGTGACTTGGAAATGCAAGTGTCCAGGTTGTGCCATATACTTAATGAATTAATTCTAAGCATCTATCAGCGGTATTTTCTCAGAATATTTTGATCACTGGACTCATCTGAAGCATTTTCTCACTTTTTTTAGCAAAAGTCAGGGAGCAGGTGTAGGGGACTGGAAACTTCCTTTTAGAGAACTCTGGCTTGTGGCCTTTTCCCTGGTGGTTATTTTCTTTCCTATCCAAGCTCCTCTCTTTCCTCTCCTGTCTGCAGCCAACATATTTCCAATCCTAAACTGAAAAACACAGGCCTAATCAGAATTTCAGTGAATAAGGCCAGGGTCCTTATGTTTTTCTAAGGCCGCACACCCAATGAAAATGAAGTGTCCAAATGGCCTAATGTTTTTGTAGTGGGTCCTGGTGGTTTAGCAGAACATGTTTAACAGCAGTATAATATGCATATCCAAACGTGCTGCATCTTAAGCAACTTAGATGGAAGCAGAGACGGGGTGCTTTGGAAGCCAGTTTTGTTTTTGTTCTTTTTCTGCAAAGTGACTCTAGTTGTGAAGAAAAACGCAGATAAAGAATCATACGGGGAATCCAAATCAAAGTGTTTCGTGACTTGTGCACATGGACTAAATGCAGTATTTCTAAATGGACATTTTATAGAAAGGGTGACTTTAAATCTGCATGAATAATATAATTATAGACAAATTAGATATCACAAGGAGAAAAATATTTAAGTGAGCTCTCTCTTCTCTTGAATTACCTGGTCCCCTGACTTCCTTGAATAAGTCACTCATGAACTTATGAACTACTCAAGGTAGGCCATGACATGCAAGGCCTGTAACCATGGCATGAGTCCCAGCTGGGTTTGAGAAAAAGTGAGAAGCCTTCTACTTTAAGTTGGTAAAATTCTTTCCTTATGTTTTTGGCTGTTGGGCAGTGGTTAGACTTTTGTCTAGGGTGCAGAGGACACTCCAGCAATTTAACTGAGTGTTTCATCTCCTTGCTTCCCTCACCCTCAGAGGGTCCAGGGCCTCTGTTTATTGACAGCACTTCAGAGTTTGCAGAGAAGTCTTTCATCCCTTTGGAACCAGCTTGTTTAAATTGGCAGAAAGAGGGGCCCCACTGCCAATCGATGGATGAGGAAGTGAGGCTCTGCAGAGAAAATCAGGGAGCTAATGTGTGGAAAGCACTCGCTTCAGGTGAAGCACAGAGTAAACTGCCATTGTGTATAAGGCATAGTGACTCTCTTAAGACATTTATACAGACTAGACTAGCAAAAAGCCCACGGTAATAAGTTCTATAGCAGGGTTAGGCATAAAATACAAATGAAATGGAGAAAAGGGAACAACCAACTCAGTCTGGAAAGGCTACAGATATGTTCTCAGAGACAGGAGGAATTCAGCACTTGGTAGACCCATCACATTTATCAAATGGATACATAAGAACATAGATGATGATTTCACCATGAAATTTAGATAAAATGATGCCTCATTCTGATGCAATATAAGTAGATTGATCTTTATCAGAACCACTTTTTTTTTTCTCTCTTCTTTTTGGTTGAATGATAATGTGTAGTCAATAGTTCCCAAAGGGGTGATTCATCAAAATAAGGGAGGAGTTGTTAATAAATACAAACCCAAGATACTTTGGTAATTCAAATTCCACCACATAGAGAGAAGAGAGGGTGGAGTAGAGTAGCAAAGGACCATATACTTTGTAAAATCTCCCAGGTGTTTCTGGTTATCAGCGATTCTGGAAACCATTGGTTTATTACAGCTGTTTTCCTCCCTGGCTGAACATTGGAGCCACCCTTTTAAAATGACTCAAACCTAAGCCCTTCCCTAGTCTTCCCTCCTTTCTTTTAAGTGCTCCAGGGTTGTAAGGTGCAGCCAAGGTTGAAGGTCGCTAGTTGAAGCAGATGAGTCAAGTATTGTGCTTAGATAGCAGAGGGTGGGTAGGGGAAGGGAGGGCCTAAAACACATGTTAGAAATAACAAGGCACTCTGACACTCATGGATGGTTTATTATGAATTGTAAGTTCTTTGAATCTATGCTTGTTATTTATTTTTTACCTCTCTCCCAACCCCCAAGCCTTATAAGGGTGGAAGAAGAAGAGAGTTACTAGTTCTGATTCTAGTTTCCACCATGCATGCAGCCTGAAATATTTCCTTCAGTGAGTACTTGCATCTTCGGTGAGAAGAAATATGGACATTCTTCAGAGCATCCCAGTTTAAATGGAGCACAGTGTCTGTCCTTTTGATAAGAAGTGGGACAGTTTACCCAGTCCTTTTACCCTACATATGACAGTGTATGGGCAACTGCTCAGTGTGTAGGCAATCCTGATTTTCACTGTGGTCAATAACACATTTTGGAAAAGATATCCTAAAATTCCAGAATTTTCTAATTTTATCAGAAAATAAAAGGAAAGAAAGCTAAAGTGAAAGATTAATCAAGTAATCAGATTGTAAGCTTTGAAACTTAAGAGGATGACATATTTTGCAAGGAATCATAATCTACTTAGAGAAAACACTTCTATTTTAACTATATTATAAACAAGCATTGAAAACATGTCTTTAATAAGTGAAATGAGTCCTCATTTTGGCTAATCTCATGGAACTTGTTCATGGTTCTATGACACTGTTTGCCCCACAGGAAGTCCTTCCAGGCTTTAAATAAGAAATTAGATATTCTATTTAAGATTGTTAAAACCAATGCTGAATCAATCTTGTGGTTCAAATGCTACATAAGACAAACATGAAAAGTTGTTTTCAGTTCAGCCAGTGTGGCTGAGTATTGACCTAGGAACCAGGAGGTCACCGTTTCATTCCTGGACAGGGCACATGCCCAGTTCGAGCTCAGTCCCTAGTATGGGACATGCTAACGAATGATTTTCTCTCATTATTGATGTTTCTACTTCTCTCCCTTCCTCTCTGAAACAAATATTTTTTTTTAAAAAAGAAAAGTTGTTTTTATGATATCTATAATAATAAAAGAGTAATATGCTAATTAGACCAGACATCCTTCTGAACATCATTCCAGACATCCTTCTGGACAAAGCCAGGGCCAGAGGGAAGCCAGTGCCAGCAGCTCAGGAAAGGAAAGCCTACTCTTGCACGAATTTCATGCATTGGCCTCTAGCATTTCTATAATTATGGAGAGTTTGAAGAATAAAATTATGCTTATCCTATATAATAAAAGCGTAATATGCAAATTGACCATCCCTTCAGGACGCCTAAACCACGCCAACCAGCCAATCAGAGTGACTGTATGCAAATTAACCCAGCCAACATGGAGACCAGCACTCAGGGAGCTGAGTGAATAGGCAGTTTCCCTTGCAGCAGGAGTGAAACTGTTTGCAGGCTGCCTGGGCTTCTCTCCGCTCCAGGGAACAACATATTTGCAACATTGTCTCAATGATAGAAGCCTTGGGAGCTAAAGCAAGCAGCAGGCCAGGCCTGACTTCTAAGGGAAACATTGTTTCATTATAGAAGCCAGAGCTGAAGCAGAGAGGAGGTTTCGTTATTTGCCTAGGCCTCAGCTTAAAGGAACAGTGTATCAATTATAGAAGATAAATAAACCCCAGAAACCTGCTTCTAGCCAGCCTTGCTGGGACATTGGGTCAATGGGAGCTGTGAGCAGCCTGAAAGTCTGAAAACACCCCTCAGCCCATCACCCATGCTGGCCACACCCCAATGGGGTGAAGGACGCCACTGGGGGGCTTGGCCAGCCTGCAAACAGCCATCAGCCCCTCACCCAGGCTGGCCAGGTACCCCAGTAGGGACCCAAAACATGAAGGGACTGTGGGCAGCCTGAAAATGGTCCTCACCCCATCACCCAGGCTGGCCACAACCCAATGGGGTGAGGATCCATACTGGGGGGCTTGGCCTGCAAACAGCCATCAGCCCCTAACCCAGGCTGACCAGGCATACCAGCAGGTGAAC
Organism: Murina feae; assembly: GCA_004026665.1. Taxonomy (NCBI): domain Eukaryota; kingdom Metazoa; phylum Chordata; class Mammalia; order Chiroptera; family Vespertilionidae; genus Murina; species Murina feae. The sequence continues at coordinate 10,732 of PVJC01015130.1, forward strand.
ATCCCCAGAAGAGTCCCAGACTGTGAGAGGGCACAGGTTGGGCTGATGGACCTCCCGAGTGCACAAATTTTTGTGCATCGGGCCCCTGGTGTAAATTATAAAATGACTTACAGTTTTAATATTTATGATATAGTGATGTTTGTGACACTATTTTCAAAGTGAATAATATATTTTAGTTTGTTATAGTTAAACAATATTTCATTAACCTTTCATTAAATTAGTGTAATTCTTTCTTCCATTTATTGGAGCATATTTGCCAGTGGCTTGTCCCTGGCATTTCGCTAACAGAGTTTCAGTTAGAGAATCATTCGTGTGTGTGTGTGTGTATGTGTGTGTATTAATTATACATTTTGTAAGGTATTTTATTTTCCCTCTAAACATTATTTTCTCTCTATCTTCCTCTGTTTTGGATAACTTAAGTTTCTGACTTTATTGGTGTAATATCACTTTTAATTCAACTAAAATCTGAGATAGAATGACATTTTTTTAGCTCTTGTCTGAACGTTATTTGATGTTTCTGTTTAATGAGCACACACTTTTTAAATTTTAAACTAAGGGAATAGTCATGTGTCATTAAATGCCTAATTTTTTCCCCTGTAGGTCATAGACTAAGCCTGAGTTAATCCATTTGTAACTAAGCAATACTATTTATGCCGTATACCAATTATTTGTAATATCTGAATGTTTTATGTTCTGTGGAGGTACTTTAGCTATTTCCTGGTTTATCCCTATTTTTAAATTTCCTGCATGGTATTATAGAGTATGGATCATGATACAACTCAAATGAGTAGAAATAGTTATCTAAGTCATGAATTCTATCCCAGCTCAACCCACTTATTATAATATTAGGGGCCTGGTGCACAAAAATTTGTATACTCCGGTGGGGGGGGGAATCCCTCAGCCTGGCCTGTGCCCTTTCACAGTCTGGGACCCCTCAGAAGATGTCTACCTGCTGGCATGCCTGGCCAGCCTGAGTGAGGGGCTGATGGCTGTTTACAGGCTGGCCAAGCCCCCCAGTGGAGACCCTCACCCCATGGGGGTGTGGCCAGCCTGGGTGAGAGGCTGAGGGCCCACAGCTCCCATTGACCCTCGGGGCCATCCACCTGGTAAGTGATCAGGTGGCTGTGGCACACATGGGGAGGCTTAAGGCCACCCCGCGTGTGCCCCTGGCAACCCGATGGCTTCCCAGGACAGAGCCTCAGGCTGCTTGCTGGTCCCAACCCGGGCTTCCGCCTGGGAAGCCATCGGGTGGCTGGAGAACACCCAGGGAGCCCCGGAGGCCCGTGTGTGTGCCCCACAATGATCGATTCCAGGCCGCAGCCCTTCCTGCCCTGCTCCTCCCGCCCACGGCTTCGACCACTGGCCTGCTTGCTCTTCCCATCCTGTGCTACGGCTGGACCCTGTGTGCAGCTTCTCCTGGGCTGCAACCTCCGCCATCTTGGCTAGGCTAATTTGCATATTGTTGCTCTGATTGGCTGGTGGGCTGATGGACCTCCCAAAGAGACAATTAATTTCAATATTACACTTTTATTAGTTTAGAATAGGGGCCCAGTGCACGAAATTTGTGCATGGGAGGTGGGGGAGCAGTCCCTCAGCCTGACCTGCACCCTCTCCAATATGGAATTCTTGAAGACTCTCACAATCCAGAACCTCTGGTTCTTAACCGCTAACCTGCCTACCTGCCCTAACCACTCTGCCTGCCTGCCTACCTGATCCCCCTAACTGCCCTCCCCTGCTGGCCTGGTCACCCCTATTAACTTTCTTTTTTAATCTTATCCCCTTCACACACAATTGTATTTGACTTCCTTATTGGCTTCTTCCTCTCACACAATTTTTCTCCTTTATGTAACACTTTTCCTACTGACTCATCATTTATAAACTTGTCTTTCCTCCTTATTTTCTACTTCTGTTTCATCATTATTCTTCCCATTTTCTACTACACTCCTTCTCTTCCCACATTCCTTCTTTCCTTTATCTTTACCCCTGCCCACCCTCCCCTTTTCCTTTCTTCCCACTTTAATTTTTTTCTTCACTTCCTCCCTCTGACCTCCTTTGATCCCTCCCCCATTCCTTCCTTCTTCCCATTCTCCTTTTAATCTCTACCAACTCCCCCTTTATAAATTTTCTTTCCTCCCTCTTTTTCTCTCATCCTACCTTTGCCATACATTCTTTTCTACTTATTGCCACTGTTTTAATACCTATCTATCTACCTGCCTAATTATCCACTATCATTTATCTTTTTTTCTTTTCTGACTCCTTTTAAAATCTGTCCCCAGTACACAACTATACTTGGTTTTCATTATAGGTCCTACGGTTCACTCATACATCCTCTTTTTTTAACTCTGCTGTCTACTGACTCTTTTATAAAGTTCTTCCCTCCATCCTGTTCCACCCCTCCTGGTTAGTTCCCCCAAAACTCTCCCTGGCTGCTGCTCCCTCCGCCCGCCCCCTGCCCATCTCTCCATCTCCTGGCTCCCGCGGGTTCACCCCAACTCTGAAGGGAGACAGGGCCTCTCACAGGAGACCCCTGCCCCCGTGGAAGAGAAAATAGAGCCAGCGAGAGAGTGGGCCCTGGAGGCAGTATGTGTGTGAGAGAGGGAGCAGCCCTCCTTCTCTCATGGAGGCATTAACCCCCAGCTCAGGACTCAGCCCCAGCCACGTGGCAGCTGCCCATGCAGCCCTGGCACTGCAGCTACAAAACAGGAGCACCTCCACCGCTGCACTATCCACCCCTCCATTCGGGACCCACCAATGGCATAGCTTCTGTCTCCCCTGGACCACAGTGTGGGCTCACTTCTCTTGCCCCGTGGCTGCTGCCTGGATGGCAAGGCACACACATGGAAGCTTAGCTTCCATGTGTGTACCCCGTGATCGCTCTAGGCTGCAGCCTTGGGGGCTGGCTGGCTGCTCCCGCCCTTAGCTGCAGCCTGGATCCTGGGGCAGAGGTCTTCAGTCTGCCCTGCTGGGCCAAGAGGTCTGTGGATTCTCTCGGGCTCCGGCCTCCGCCATCTTGGCTGGGCTAATTTGCATATAGTCGCTCTGATTGGCTCATGGGCATGGCTTAGGCATCCCAAAGAAACAGTCAATTTCAATATTACTCTTTTATTAGAGAAGATATATATATTACTGTTTGCTGTCTCCACCTACCCCAAGTTACCTTCCACACTGTCAACTCATACCTCTAAGGAAGTCATGGTTTAGGAGGCCCATTATAAAGCCTTAGATTACTATTGTTCTCTGTCATTTGTTTGTGCCTCTCTGGAAAGTGGATCCAGAAATCCATAGTAATGGAAAACCCTGTTTTAGTTTCTTAAGGCTGCTATAACAAAATACCACACAACAGGTGGATTAAAGCAAAGAAATTTTATTGTGTCCCAATTACAGAGGCTAGAAGTTTGAGATGGAGGTGTGTTTTGAGATCTATGAGGAACACTTTTCCATGACTCTTCCCCAGTTTCTGGTGGTCTCTTGGCAATCTTTGATATTCCTTGGCTTATAGATGCATCACCCCTGATCTCTGCCTTTATGTTCATATGCAATCTGTGTGTTTTTGTGTGTGTATGTGTCTGTTTTATAAAGACACCTGTCATTTTGGATTAAGGGGCCCACCCTAAATCCAGTATAACCTTTTCTTAATTAATTGCCTCTACATTGACTCTATTTCCTGAGAAGGTCATGTTCTGAGGTGCTGAGGATTAGAAGTTTAACACATGAGTTTTGAAAGGTACACAGTACAACCCATAACACCTTCCCATCAATTATGAATCACAGAAAAATAGGGGTGAGAATCACAAAATGGCCTTTGAGAGTTTGCTCTTCATCACATATCTCCAATCTTCTCCTATACCCAAATGGGTCTTATCAGGACATATATTTCTTCATGATTTTGAAGAGAAACACTACTACATACTTCCTTAGGAAGAAAAGTGAGCACAGGTTATAGTTAGTTTGAATAATGGTAGTACATGTTATAATCTCTGTATAGAAATATCACTTTTAATCCTATAATTTATGTTTCAATGACAAAAATTTCTGTTGCTTTGTTTTTTACATAATAAAAATATATGTTCATGATTTCACATATAAGCTTCGAGAAATATGGTAGTAGTATGTATATATTGTGATTATCGTGTGATTATTTTTGCCTAATTTTCATGATCCTAGAATCCGCACAGTGGGAAAAGATTTTGGAACTCAAGGTCTTATGTTTGCTTTAGTAGCTTCATAGCTATTTGGAATTGCTTATTATTGACACAACAAAAACAGTTCTGTAGGGTTACTTTTTGTTTTTCTAAATTTTATGGTAAAACTAGATTATTCTGGGTTTTGAAATGCAATTAGATTTTGACTATTTACTTTTTTTGTTTTTACTTTCTTCAGGGTTCTACACCATAAAATAGCTAATCATTCAGTAAAAATTTACCTTTTGTTTAATCATATATTTATACTTCTATCTCTGTTGACTTCTGTAACAGTTGAGCATTTTAGTACCAGCTGATTATTAAAATATATTTTCCAGAAATGCTAAAATAATTTCATGACTTTTTACTAGTTTGGACTTTTATGGAATGTCTTTGACTCATGTGTGTGTGTGTGTGTGTGAGAGAGAGAGAGAGAGAGAGAGAGAGAGAGAGAGAGAGAGAGAGAGAGAATGAGAGAGAAACTAATTTCATATGTCTATTTATTGAGAACTAGAGGCCTGGTGCACAAAAATTTGTGCACTTGGGGGGTCCCTCAGCCCGACCTGTGCCCTCTCACAGTCTGGGACACCTCGAGGGATGTCCACCTGCTGACATGCCTGGCCAGCCTGGGTGAGGGGCTGATGGCTGTTTGCAGGCTGGCCAAGCCCCCCAGTGGGAACCTTCACTCCCATGGGTGTGTGGCCAGTCTGGATGAGGGGCTGAGGGCTGTTTTCAGACTGCCCACAGCTCCTATTGACCCAACATCCCAGAAAGGCTGGCTGGAATGAGGTTTCTGGGGTTTATTTATCTTCTATAATTGAAACTACATTGCCTTGAGCGAAGGCCTAGTCAGGCAAGGAAGCTTCCTGTTTGCCTCAGCTCAGTGGCTTCTATAATTGAAACATTGTTGCCTTGAGCAGAGGCCTGGCCAGCTTAGGCAGGCAGTTTCAACTTCTCTGTGGTGCAACAGAAGCCTCCTATTTGCTCTAGCTCCATGGCTGCTGGCTGCCATCTTGGCTGGGTTAATTTGTATACAGCCACTCTGATTGGCTGGTGAGTATGGCTTGGGTATCTTGGAGTGATGCTTAATTTGCATATTACTCTTTTATTAGATTAGATTGTTAAAACAACAAAGACAATGCTTCTCTATAGATTTTTTTTGCTTGCTTTTGCACAAAACTAAGCTCAATACATTGGGCATCTAGCGCTACTCTGTGTTCAGCCAGGATTACAATGTATTTAGCACTTATAGACTTTATCCTGGTCATAACCTTCCCACATAAAAGGAAAAAGAAAGAAAAAAATGAAAGTGAGGAAAAAGAGAGAAAGAAACATATAGGACTGATATGAATAAAGTGACAGTGTCAGCGAGTGTTCTTGTTGTTGTTGTTCGTTTGTTTGTTTGTTTGTTGTTTGTTTGTTTGTTGTTGCCTTGCTGTAATCCAATGATTGTAATCTGTCTGATTGGAATCATGTCAATGGAAAATAAAGCGCAAGTTTCTGGCAACAAATCCACAGTACCCGATGCTTGAAGGGTAACATAGCGGCTGTTTTGGGTAAGGATGTTAGAGGGAGGGTATGTGTCTGCAAGCAATTGGATAGTTCTTTCCAATTTATCAAGATCGATGGGCTTCACTACATTTTTATATTTGAAGGAATTTTTTCAAGGTGAGACTCTACCATAGTGTAGTGCCTTTGTTGGCGGTCAGCAATGCATGACTTCTTAATAGCTTTGGAGTCGTTCTTATTGTTGTATTTTATGAGTTGTATTCACATGAAGGGCAAGCATTAGAAGAGAACAAGGAAATGTGTTCTGTAATATTTCACAAGGATTCTGGAAGCCTAAGAAAACTAAGAAAATACTCTTGTAAAACCTGTCCCCCTGACCCAAAACTTTCTATCTCCAGCCCAGTAAGTTAAACCAGAGATTCTGAACTAGGCCTGAGATTTATTGATTTACTTTCAGCTCTTAACGTTTGCATAGTAAAATCTCTGATTCAAACCGTGAAAGAATAGAAAACAAGCTTCTTTAAGTAAAGTGTGCTCTGGGTTTATTTCTTTGTTTGTTTGCTAGATTTATATGGCACCTTTGACCTGAGGTCTAGGGCACTTTTTTAGGTCAGCTCCTTCTGCACCTTCTTAAAATTGATCACTTGAGTTGTAATCTGTGAGTCACCCCAGTGACTCCCTCTGAGCTCTCACTGGCATGGAGCACTGGCTGCTCATGTCAGAACCACAGAAAACTACAGCATGTCTGATCCATGCAACATCAGCTCTCCATGAAGAGACATTCGTCAATGTCTTATTGCGACTGATGCCCTCTTTGGGAATTTTTGTTGTAAAATTGTAGCTACGAGACTAATAAAAAAATATCTGCACATATACAAAAGGTGCCATTGGTTTTTATGTTAGCCCCTTTTTATATCCTTCAAAGAATATATATCTTAGCAGAAAATATACATTTTTTTACTCCTCCAATGCCAGTGATAAAAGGCAGACAAATCTTTAAGGAGACAGTTGATCCAGTGGTAACCAAGTGAAAAGAGACAAATCAGGGGTCTGGGAAGAGGAGAGGGATGGCAAAGCCAGGGCAGGTCTACATCTCAGGGCAAAGCCACTTTTCTGATGAGTAAGCTTTTCTCCAAAAGCCCTCAGCTTAAAGAAGGGAAGGATGATGGAAACTGCCTTGGTTAATTGTCAGCTCACACCTTTCTTTAATGAGTTTCCTAGAAGTTTATGGCTAAGTTACCCTGGTGACTCAGGTAGGGTTTCCGTCAACTCCAGCTGAGCCTGTCAGAGTAGGAAAATGGGGGTCCATTTTCTGATTAATGAAAATAATAATTATGTACAGATGAAAGGAAAGAGAGAAAGCAAAGAGCTTCCATGTTACTTTAAACAAAGAAGAGTTAAGGCCTTATCTTAACTGTGCATTGGCACCGCAATGTGAAATGGTCATGCAAAATTAATTTTTAATGTGTTCAATTTATATTAAAAATTTCTGCAAGTGTGTGGATTTTTTTTCCGAGGCTGGAGTGCTACTTCATTTGCAATATTCCCTGAAGGTGTTTTTTTTTTTTTTTTAAAGAGACTCTTAAACTGAAGCCATTTTAAGGGTTTTATGAGACATTATGTGAGCTTTCATATGCAAGTTAGTCGTTAAGTACCAGATATTATATTCTGTAATATGCTTAAGTGATATTAGAGGCTGTATATAGCCTGCAGTAATGGCTATTGCTGCTTTTTTAATTTATCAAGAAAATGTTGCTTAAATAAGGAGCAAATCAATGCTGTTGTACAAAATATAAATGTAAGAAAGTATTTTTATACACTTGCTCCTTTCAGCCTCACTGAAAGGAAAAATATACAACCTATGTTCAGAGCTTTATTGACAGAAATTATCAAAAACTAAATAAAATAGCATATTTAGAACTAGAGAGCTGTGAAGAATACGCCGAGTGACATTGAACAATGCATATCTATTGCCACTCGATGCTTCATGAGAGATATAAAGACAAATTTTATGCCCTTGGTAATTGTTTTTTGTATGCTTTCTGGCATTCAGACAAAGTAAAATCTCTTCCTGGATTTCAACCAGCTAAGTCTTTGACTAGTCTGACTACAAAGGGGAATATTTGTATTAAGCTAGATTCATTGGTCAAGCTTTGAAAAGCATGGATAAAGCTCCCACTGGGTGAGTGAAATTGACTTAAAAAATTAAAGACAGATTCTTGTGCAATGCTCCTCCCACCCACTCTACAACTCCACCACAACAAACAGTGCCTGTCTCAGAATGCTGATAACTCTGTGCATAGTTAACCAGTCTTCGAACATGGCTCTAAAATGACTTTTTTTAAAATGACTTTTTTAATTGGCAGAAGTAAGATGATCAGTTATTGATAAGCTATGTATTGTATCCAGGAGCTTATCATTATAGAAATAGGAGGTAGGCCTAAAAATCAATCATGTCAAATTTTTTTTTTACCCTAAAAATAGTGAATAATCCTAAGCAAAATGAAGATTCCCTCAATTTGGTAATACAAAATGTATTTTAAATTTGTGTTTTTATATTAAAAGCAAATGATTCATTAGTTGAACATTCATTACTTTCAACATTTTCCTCCGCTACAGGCATTATCAACACACACACACACACACACACAAACACACACACACACACACGCACAATCTTATATGTTGTTTCTTAAGTAGTATCTTAAATATCACCAATGTTCTGTGAACATCTTATATATTGAACTCACATTAGACAGAATACAAAAAAAAGAAAGTTCAATTGAGTTTTTCCTTGACACAGTGTTTGTTGAAACAAATGAGAATATAATAAGCCCACATACAGAAAAAGGCTAAAGACATGTTTAGTCCTCCCATATGTAAAATATGGATTAATGATTATTTATTAATTACTTTTTATTTTTATTCTACAAACATTTACCAAACTATAACTATTCTCCTGGCACAAAGCTCTGAGATTCTGAAAACTTCTACACTGCCTTCAAAATAACCAACAAAAAGTGCACTATATTCCCTATAATTTCAATGGTCCATGTACGTTTGGTTTCCTAACTCTTAAATCTGAGAGATAACGTTCCGATAATCAGAATGTTTATTTGTATTAGAGCGTTCCATGCCAACATTTTCCTGAGAATTCTACTGCTTTTTCAATCTTGAGAAGATTCTTATTATATTTGCTAACTATCCTTACTGTCAGTGTTGCTTTGTTTTGTTTTTTAATGTCAACATGGGCAAGCGGGGTTTTCTGTTTGCAATCCCTTCAAGCTGCAGAATCTTCTCTGTATCCACACATTTTCTGGTCCCCCGAGGCCCAGTGAACCCAAAGCTGCACATTTGAAAGGAAGACACCATTCCAACTTTGCTCTCTGCCTTCCTCGGCCAGCTGCAGATCTCTCTCTCCTCTTCGTTCTCCGCTTTGCATTATGATTAAATACATTTAAAATCAAAATCATCTTTTCCACTTGCCTTCTTTCTCCCAGCTGCTGATTCCCACCCGATCCATTTGGAGTCAGAATTCATACCAATATTTAAAATCAAAATCATCATCGGGTTTCTGGTCCCAGCCTAGCAGCTGCAGATTCTACCCCCAGCACACTTCTCAGTCTTGAAGCTCACGGAAACATTTATTAGAAAAAAATAATAGAAAGTTGGGTTTTCCTCCCCAAACTGCTAGCGCTTCCATGGCTTTCATTTTTACCCATTTTGTTTTATCAGGACCATTACCATGATATTTGCCAGGAGTTAAGTGTGTCAAATTGTTTGGTGTGTGTGTGTCAGGGGATAAATTTGCTTTATGTTAATTAACATTGGTGTAAGGTGGCAAGTGAGGCTCTCTGAGCCACTCACTGTTAGGGAACCTACTCAAACATGGACTTACATGCTGTATATTTTTTTACTAATACAGGAAAATAAAACTGAATAGAGCTCAGTTCCACCAGATCTTAAAATAAACATTCAGGAGAAATAAGCAAATAAAGTTGTTGTTGTTTTTTTTTTTTTGGCAGGGAATTTATTTATTTAGCAACAGCGATGCAGTTGCTTACACTTTCTACAAATGTTTTATCTCTTTTTCCGTAGCACCTGTCCCCCAGTGAATAGAACCACATCTGTCTCGTCTTGGCATAACAAGTACACATCTACATCTGTGAATGATGATTCCATTTCTGAAGGAAACAGTGTATACTTTTGCATTCCTGTAACCTGGAAAAAAAAGCATTGCACAATAGATTTTGTGTCTTGTGGGAAGGCTTCTAAATAGTGAATAGAAAGTTTGGAATTAGTACAAAAATATTAAACTTGCAATTTAAGAAAGCTATGAATTTTACCTATGTCTTCATGTGATATTGTAGATGTAAATGTCTATATTATTAAATAACATAAAAAATCAGATAAAGGATTCGCTTAGTAGAAGGATAATTTCGAGAAGAAAATGCTTTAGTAAACACTTCAATATTTTACAAGATGATAATGGTTTTCATATTGCTTCAAAAAATATTTCCTGAAAGAAAAAGATTAATTTTACATAAGGAAGAATTCAGGGTCTTAATTGCTAACAATTGGAGATGCTGATTGTGATAATGTAGGGCATTTTGTATTTTGTACACTTCAATTTTAATGTGAATAACCAGTCTCCATGTAGAATCCTCTGATAATTAATGGCAAAGTTGGGGAGAGTTGGAGGATCTTAGAAGAAGTCACTTCAGACAAATCCCGAAGCAGAAGCTTCAGTTCAGAAGATAAACAATTTTTCTTTCCGCCAAAACCACACTAATTGCTGTGGTCTCGATTCGAGACCACAAATATAGCCATTCCACTTACCCTTTTTCTCCCTACTTTTTTTCCCTACATCCATTTCAGTCTTCTAGTTCCAGTTTATCTTACTCCATTCTTCTACTCTCTGGTTGCAATTTACCATCATCTCTTTTCTGGATTCTGCAAAAGCCTCCAAACTGATCCCGCAGCCTCGGGAGGGCCTCCCAACCTCTGCTCCCACTGCACCAGAAAGAGCATGTTGAACTACCCTCCCATCGCAGATTTCCCCACTTAAATCCTTCAATGGTGCCCTATTGCCCTCATGAGAAACGCAAACCCAGCCCTTCGCCGTGTTTAGAAGGGCCTCTGGGATGATCTCTGTGAGGCAGGAGCAGCCTTACCCCTTCCCACCTCCTTGTGCATCTACCTACTCCTCCAGCCATTGGTAAACAGTTTCCAGTTCTTAACAAGGGTTGTTATCTTTCTCTCTCCCCCTCCCTGATCCTCTCTCCACCTTTGAGCTTTTTCGTTTTACTTCTTGTTCCTGCAGTAGTTTCTCCTCCCCGCACCACCCTGGCAGCCCTCCTCATGACTCCTGACAGCAAATGAGAATGTTTGGAGCTGACAGGTGTGAAGCCAACGGGGGCAGGAATTATGAACTCAAACATCATGACCTTCTCATTTTAGTTTTTATTTAGTTTTATTTAACTGTGCAGAGCACTGCCTTAGGCACTGTGAGAATAATTTTTAAATGCTGCTCAACGGTTTGGCAATGCACTTGGGGAAACTAAACTGATACAAGCAGTATATACCTCTAGCAAACAGAAATGACATAGCAAGGTGCATGGGAAATATCAATTATCTCGCTGTGCGGTGCGAAGAATAAAGGTAATTCCTTTGAGATATTATTATTCTTTGATCTGCCATTACCTCACATTCATTTTTTTTTCCACAAAGAAAATAGCCAGATTTTTGACATTGCTGATATAATGATTTGAAGCTTTATATAATCCGTTAGGTGATTCCACAATCTCCCTCCTTTACCATGTCCCAGAGGGCTTGTGTTTCTGAATCTCAGCTTTATTTTTCCTGCTCCTCTGGAAGTCTATTTTTTCTTGATCACTCTATGGTGAGAAGCCAGGGCAGCTGCCCTCCATGGCTGTGCCCTGCATCTTACCTATCTTTCCAAGAGCACTAGGTTCTCAAAGGCAAAACTTCGCCTGCAGTCAGAACTGAGTTTTGCTTTTGATTTCAAGGACACTGCTTGTTCCAGGGAGGCTGCTGCACCGTTCATTTCCATCCCCTACACTTCCCTAGAAAACAGGCCAACTGCTCTCCTCTCCTCTGTACTTTGCTCTGTACCCTGGGTTGAAACTGCCTCCGAGTGCTGCGGTGCTGACCATTGGAACACACCTTCCTAAGTAGTTTGTTTTTTGGTTGTGATTTTTTTCTTCGCAGAAGGTGAGAAGAGCAAGCTGCATAATTTACCAGAGCTTCCTGGGTGGCCACACCTTCCCTTTCTCTCCTGTCGGGTCTCACCCAGCTACCATCTGTTCTCCTGAGCACCGGGCCTCGTGTGCTTGACTATACACAGCTCTGCTACATGCAGAAAATGAGCTTCCTCCACCTCCAGTGTGTTCATTGCCCCTGTTTCATCGGGTGCAGCCAGTTTGTGTATGTATGCTTGCAAGTTTCCCTTGGCTTATTTTTATTCTATAGAAAGAATTTTAACAAGTCAACTAAGAGGATTATAAAACGTGTATTACCATCGATGGCACTCCTGACTATTAGATATATATATCTGGGCAGACAGGCTTTAAAAATATGTTATATACCCAAGAAAATAAAAGGAGTTGCAGTTTAGTGGGACAATGATATATTTAGAAAAATGTTTCAAATTATGTTACTCCATCAGTTTTACTGGTCAATGGACTCTTAATTTAGATGTTTTAAAAACACACATTGTAAAGAACATAAATAAGAGAGATCTTATCTGTTGGATATACTAGTATTATTTTTTTCCTAATTTTAAACAAGTCTGTCATTTACAAATTCCTCAGATTTCTCAGCTGATCCCTGCTGTTATGTTTGGGGTTCACATTATAATTTAAAAAAAAAATCTGCAATAAAATACCTAATAATGAACAAAAAACATTCAAGAGTTGCAGTAGAGTCTTTGGGTCAATTCCTTAATAGTCAATATAATTTTATGTCTGAAAGGTAAGGAATTCTTAGTGCCAATAAGAGCCACATATACATATGTCCTATTAGTAATATTTTATACCCAAATATATTTATTTCAATCTAAATTACTATATGTCTTCAAACCACAGAATTGATCTATCACATTTTATTGAAAAAATATTATATTTAATAAATGTTTCATTATTTTTTGACAATTTGGATAATAAATAAAAATTTAGACTGAGTGACACTCAAAGTCTGGATTCAGAAATATATTAAATTAGAGGCCTGGTGCACAAAAATTTGTGCACTCGGGGGTGGGGAGAGTTTCTCAGCCTGGCCTGTGCCCTCTCACAGTCTGGGACCCCTCGGAGGATGTCCACCTGCTGGCTTACGCCCACTCCCTGGGGGGATCGGGCCTAAGCTAGCAGTCAGACATCCCTCTGGCAGCCCAGGAGTCCTCAGGGGATGTCCATTTGCCAGTGGGGAGCAGGCCTAAGCTGCAGTCAGACATTCTTAGTGCTTCTGAGGAGGCAAGAGAGGCTCCCACCACTACTGCTGTACTGGCAGCCATCAGCCTGGCTTGTGACCGAACAGAGCTCCTCCTGTGGGAGTGCACTGACCACCAGGGGGAAGCTCCTGCATTGAGTGTCTGCCCCCTGGTGGTCAGTGTGTGTCATAGTGACCAGTCATTCCCAGTGGTTCAGCTGTTAGGGTCAATTTGCATATTACCTTTTTATTATATAGGATAACCTTAAGCCCATTCAGTTTTTGTTTTTCAGTGAAGTTAAGTTGTACTTTTGAAACTGATTTATATTTACTTCAGTTGTCTAACTTAAGGGGGGATATAGTAAGGAAAAGAAAAAATTTAAACCATAACTAGGTTAATAAATGCTAGAAAATATCAGTGTTCTAAAAAAAAAAAGGTAAAATCTCTCTGCTTGTTTGTGACCATGAAACAGTCTTCAATTGATAATATATATGCCATAAGTGTAACTGGAAATAGCATCTAGCTATAGGTATATCCAATAAGGCATTTATAAACTAGCTGACATTACAGTGGCATTTCTAATTATAATAAAATATATAAAGCTTATGAGAAATGCTTTATATTTATCTTCTAGTTATATGAATTCTCAGATTTAAGCACAACTAGTTTACTCTTGCTAGTGACTGCATGGGTAACTAAAGTCCTCTGATACTTACTAGGTGTATAAGTTTGGCCTGCTTGCTAACCATTCTCTAAATCTCAATTCCTTCTTTTGTAAATGAAAATGATACATGTCCTACTTTGATCAAATCAGGCATCAGAAAACTGGAGCCCACTGGCCAAATTTGCAGTTTAGAACAATCTATAATAATAAAAGCATAATATGCTAATTAGACCAGACATCCTATCAGATGACCTTCCAGATGAAGCTGGGGCTGTGCGGGAAGCCCAGGTCTGGAAGACAGAGGGAAGCCAGTGCTGGCAGCTGGGGAAGGAAGGCCTACTCTTGCATGAATTTTGTGCATCGGGCCTCTAGTGGTGTTTATATTTGTGATGGGTTATAAAAAAATAATAATATAAACAAAGATTATGTAGCAGACTACTTTAGACTTGCAGAGCCTAAAAACTTCACTATCTGGCTCATTATAAATAACTTTCCCAATGCCTAAATTATATCAGAGAGTTATTTTAAAGATTAAATGAAATAATGCAGCCAGCAAGATGTCAGGCAGATGTAAAGGATTCAATAAAAGTTACTTGTTATTGTTTCTGGTAATACCAGTCAGAAATACCAGTCAGAAAAGTGCTAACATTCCTCTTAACTGGTGTACTTTGGTCAAATCAAGTTTTATCTGTGTTATATCATACTCTGTCTCGGCGTGAATACCATCTTGTGCTAAATAAAACCAAAGCCATCTGTTTTTGAGAGGATGTAAAATATTCTACTTTGTAAAGAATGTTTGACAATGTGCACTTTTAAAGCTATGTTTATTAGCTAATTAATTACTGTTATTATTTTTTAATGCTATGTTGACTTGAGAAGCTGTATCTTGGGAGAGGAGAAATCTGGAGATAGGTTTATAAAAACATGTCAAAGATCACTGGAAAGGAAACCAATGTTTTTCCTTTGTGTGTGTGTATTATTTTTATTTCTATTGAAAAAAAAGTAGAAGAATGTTAGTCACTTGATTTCTCCTTTTCTGAAGAGTGGTTTAAATTTGGAAAAAAAGTGATGTTTTCCTAAAGGGGGGGGGGGGGAGTTGGAAGGGAAGATAGGAAGGGGAAGTAAGTTTATTGTTTTGTTTTGTTTTACCTTCAAAGAATGCAGAGCATCATGCTTTCTGAATGCCCTGGGAATCCTACATAAGCCTTCCACAAACTAAGGTTCATATATGTAAACATGACCTCCCTTCCTTAAGCATTAGATCAAAATGCAGTAAAAAATGAACGTTTGTCAGAAATCTTGATAGTGGAATGCTGTGGATCCCAGCCAGTCAGCCTTGGGAATGCCCCCACCCGCTGAGGAGCAGAGCCCCAGAATCCACTCAAAATAGTCTTGTTTGAGCTCAAGCTGGAATCCAGCTACATCTGTGAGTAAAAAAAAGAGAAAAAGAAAAATTAAGGATCCCCTCCACAAAAATAAATAAACAAACAAAGTAGAAAAACTAGCAGGGGTTCAAGTTCAAAGGAATGACCTTATAAACAGACCTGATATGGTCAGGCAGTTTTCCTGAAGGCCATGGCTGGGTAGAGATGAAATAGTCCATGAATTCCCCATCAAATTCCTGTGCAAATAGGATTTTGGCATTTCTACTAGGACTTGCCATGTTTCTCTGCATCTTGGTAGCCAAGCCATGGGATTCTAGAGCCCTCACTTAAAAAAATTATCACCAACTCACCAACATGCTGAACTCACACTTAATGCTCACGCACTAATGCATGAACATTTTCATTACCACTTTCCCACAGAATGAAAGAAAAATGATGATGGTTTGTCTAAGTTTTTAATAGTATGGAGAAAATCATCCCATCTTTCCATAATTTTTTGTGTTGGGATCAGTTCTGAAAATGTGTCACAGCAGTCTCTTTAAGTCTAAGTGATGCTAGAAAGAAGCAAGATGACCCTAGCCAGTCTGGCTCAGTGGATAGATTGTTGGCCTGTGGGCTGATAGATCCTGGATTCAATTCCGGTCAAAAGAACATGCCTGGGTTGTGGGTTTGATCCCCTGTAGGGGATGTGCAGGAGGCAGCCTATCAATGATTCTCTCTCACCATTGATGTTTCTCTCTATCTCTCCCTTTCCCATCCTATCTGAAATAAATAAAAATGTTTTTAACAATTTTTTTAAAATAAAGAAACAAGCAAGATTATGTTGGAAGGAGCTGCATGGGTAGAGATCAGATCCCAAAAGCAGTGAAGCAGACAGGAGGAGTCAGTCTTGGGAGGTCACACAGGATTTCTGCCAGAAGGACAGCAGGAAGAACTTGTGTTAAATCCTGCTGTAGAAGGTTCATCACCATTTGTGATATCTTTTAAATGACAAACCGAAATTCCTCAAACTGATGCTGAATCTACCATATTCAGCTTCACTGTAGATACCAAGTTCTTAAACTGAAGAACATATGCCTGTTTCTAAATACTCAAGACTTTTCTACATTGCTCCACACCAAATCTGACTTGAATTCAATTCATAGGATGATTCTTATAAATGTTTTTGCTTGAAAACCATCAATAACTCTTAAAAATTTTATATATATATATATATATATATATATATATATATATATATAATAGATTTCAAAGAGAAAGAGGGAGGGGGAAAGAGAGAGAGAGAGAGAGAGAGAGAAACATCAGTGATGAGAATCATTGATTGGTTGCCTCCTGCATGCTTCATACTGGGGATTGAACCCACAACCCAGGCATGTGCCCTGCCAGGGAATCAAACCGTGACCTCCTGGTTCATAGGTGAACACACACTGAGCCATGGCGGCAGGCCCATCAATAACTCTTAAATACATTTTAGGATAGCATTGCTAAACAACTTGGTAGCAGTTATTTCTTGTTTCTCAAGCCATTATGTAGGTCAGCTGAAGCTCAGTTAAAGGAAAGGCGATGTTAAGGGATCTCATTTTGTGTCCTGAATGTTTATTTTTACCTGCAATGTCATGTGTCCTGGATCCACCCTGTGACCTGGCAGTTATTAACTAAGAGTTTCATCTTATAGAACACACAAGGCTGCTTCTCCCATTATAAACACTGGCGCAGAGATGAGACACCGAGGGTGAAAAATGTCTGGCGCAGATATGCCCACCTAAGAGCAGAAGCCAGGCCCTTTGGAAAGGAAACATTTGAGATTCATTTCAAACCTATCAGTACCTCTAACGATATCTATATATGTTGTCTCTATAAAAAGAGAGTTCCAGGGAGAGTCTGGACTCGTGTCAAGCATTTGTAGCAAAAAATATTTTCTACTAAATCCTCCTTGGGAATCTGAAATTTTCCTCCAAGAAAAACCTAGAACTTTTTTGTAAAAGAAAAAATAAATAAATCTTCCTCGCAATATGTCATTATGTTGTTTTAATAAGTAAACAAATGCTGGAATATAACCAAATTATAAAACGCTAAATAAATGTTAGGTTGTTTTGCCTTTAAATATCCATATTTACTACCACCTCAAAAGGGAAAAATAATGGTAAGGGACTAGATGTTCCCTCCACATAACATCTGTGAAATGGTCACATTGGCCAAAATGCTTGGAAAAGAGTTGCTCATTCCTGAAGAATGTCCCGTTGCAACAGCACATAGGGCCTGGCAGCAGGTGCTGTCTCAAAGCTCTGGACGAAGATATAAAGGCTTACTGCTTTTCAAAGCTGCCTCCTCTGTACTGCACGTGTTTCTGTAAATAACAGGCCAGGACTGGAGTGGTCTGCCAGTATCCTTGCAAGAAGTGAATTCTTTCATTTATTTTTTTCTTCTTCTTCATCTTTTCCTCCTGCTTCTCCTCTTCTCTTTTTGCCTCATCTTTTTCCTCATTAAATTTTTTGGAAATTAAAAGGTGAACTTTAATGTGGTTTAGCAATTTGAAACTTAGAAACAATTGCTTTTTTGTTGACTTTTTTCTTAATACGTTTGGTGTGGTCCGTGGGCTGGAAAGGGAGTGTCTCACTATAGGTGAAAAAGGAATGAAGAGAGAAAGCAAACATTTATTAACTGTTAACTATGGATTAGAAATGGAGGTAAGCATTTCTATACTCATTATTGCACTTAATGATCATACCGACTTCGTGAGGCAAGTAGAGAGAAAAGTTTTAAAATTACAGTTATACCCAAGATTATGTGGTTAATGAAGAATAGGAATAAATATGAATCCAAGTCTTCCCAATTCCAAATCCATGTACTTTCCGGTACATAAGAAAATGAGGCTCACATGACTTTGCTGAGAAAACATATTGTAAGGAAATTCCATGAAATACATTATTTCTTATTTCTTAGTATAATAAACATTAAACATGTTGTCTTCCAAGCTCATTGCTAAGCTTCATCACTCTAATGTCAAAGGTAGGAGCTTACATTCTAGTAGTGTAGACAAAGAATGAGTAATTCAATAATTAATAATTTAATTAATAGGCATTTCAGATCCTTATGTGAAGCAAACAAGGTGAGATGTTGTGGAAAACGGCTAGAGTGTTTGGACAGGTTCAAGCCTTGGACTAATGAGAGGGCACAGTCCCCTCATGGCCACGTGCAAGTCCCAATTATAGCCAACAGCTCTAGTTGTGAGCTTGAACCTATGGTTCGAACACCTGGCCCCATGTGCCTGAGCGATAAGGGCTTGACAGAGTTCAGGTGCATATAATTGAGTAGGATCGAAACCCACGAGAATGCTGTAAACATCTTGATCATGCCCTTACTTTGCCTCATGGAATCTGGCTATAAAATAAAGACACGGCTTGTAGTCCGTGGCACTGTCACTAGCTCTCAATCAGGGAGGAAAGTGTCCTACCCAGACCCAGCTTTCTTCTCTTGTCTATCTTTTCTCAATCCTTCACTGCCCCCTCTCAGGGTCACCGAACCTGGCTGAGCTGACACAGCACATACAACGCCCAACAGGGGGCTGAGTATGTCATGGCCTTGTAGGCTTGCCACAAGATGTTAGACAGTAACAGGAGGGGAGGGTGGCCTACTTACATCAGGTGGCCAGGGAAGGCTTCTTCAAGAAATAACATTTGTGCTGAGACCGGAAAGAGAAGCCAGAGCCAGTCTCACCAACATCTGCAAAATGAGTGTTCCTGGCAGAGAGATCAGAAGGCCAGGTAGAAGGAACAGTGAGGAAAAGAGGGAGTAAACATAGAGAGACTGAGTAAATTGGTGAAAGTCTGATGATGCTAAAATGTTCCTGCACGTGAACACATTGCCTTTATTCTACATGCAGTATACAGCCATTGAAAGGCTTGATAGACAAGAGTGATATGAGCCCTAGCCGATTTGGCTCAGTGGATAGAATGTCAGCCCGTGGACTGAAAGCTTCTGGGTTTGAGTCCAGTCAAGGACACATACTGTGGTTGCAGGCTCCATCCCCAGGCGCTTACAGGTAGCAATCAATCGATGTGTCTCTCTCACATCGATGTTTCTCTATCTCTGTCTCTCTGCCTCCCTCCCACTCTCTAAAAAATCAATGGAAAAATATCCTTGGGTGAGGATTAACAACAGCAAACAAACAAACAAAAAGCAAATAGTGATATGATATGGTGTATATTTTTAAAAATCTATTTAGCTGGTGAATGCATCTCTCCACCTACTCCTCCACGAAGTGAAAAGCTGTAGCTGTGCTATGACAGCTGAGGGACAGGGGCGGAGTCTGAGAGTCAGTGTTCTTTCTCCGCAACCTGTTACTTAATTTGAATGCGTTTGCTTTACTTTTGTCCATATGACAGTGGATAAGTAACAGTTTTATGATATTTGATATTATAAGTTCAAAATGCCATCCTCTCTCTCATACCCAAACGACAGTGGATAAATAACAGCAATCATCTTTCCTATGAGGAGACGCCTGAGGTTAATTAGTGCCGAGGTCCTGTAATAAAATGTGTATTGATTAAAACATTATGTAGCACAGCTAGTAAGAGCATAGTTCAGGAACCACACTGTTTTATTTAGAATCCTGGCTCTACTTATGACTAGCTGGGAATATTTGGGTGAGTTACTTAACTTTTCATTGTTTGAAGCTTCTCACCTGTCACATGGTGATAATAATAGTACTGGTATCTACCTCATGTGATTATTGTAAGAAGTAAATGAACTGAAAGTATATAGCACTTGGAACAGTGCCCGGAACATAGTAATACATTACTACGTGCTAACCATACTTAAAATTGCTGGATTAGAGCAAGGATTAAGGTAACTCTTGGAGGTAATCTTGCCCACACTTGTTTTGTCCACCCCTTACGACTGGGTGAGAAGGAAGACACTCCTTTTCCAGTATGTGTATTAATGAAGTGTTAGCGAGATTGCAGGTATTAAGAATGCTACTTGAAAGAAAGAGAAGGAAAGCAAAACAGTACTCTGGATAACATCAACATTTCCATCAAGACCAAGTAGACTTTAGGAATGCAAGATTGGTTTAAGGGGTGGGGGGGAATCAAGTCATTTCACCAAATTAATAGATAGCAAGACAAAAATAAAAACTTATGACCTTCTCAATAGATGCAGAAAAAGCATTGGTCCCAATTAAATACACATTCGTCAAAACAAAACAAGAAGAAATTTCAGGGAACTAGGAACAGAAAGAAATATTTTCAATCAGATAAAGAAGTTCTATATAAACATCAATATCTTTCTATTGGTAAAAGAGTGAGTGCTTTCCTGCTAAGATTAGAAACAATGCAATGATTTTATTTGATTTCTATTTAACATTTTCTTAGAGATCTTAACAAGTACAGTAAGTCAAAAATAGGATGTATGATGATAGCAAGGGAAGAGTAAAGCTGTCTTTCTTTGCAGATCATATGATATGTTGTAGAAAAACCTAAGGAGTCTATAAAATCCTACTAGAAATAAGTGGTTTTAGGGAGGATACAAATAACTAAAGTAAATCAATTATGTTTTATAATAAGTACAATTGAAACACTTGTGACAAATATTTGAAAAATAAAACATAAATTCTAATAATAATTATAAAAAGCCTTGGAATACATTTAAACAAAAACATGTAAAAACTCTAAACTAAATCTCCAACATATTGCTAAGATAAATTTGAAAGAACCTAAAATATGGAAAGGTATACCACGTTCTTAGTTTGAAAATCTAAATGTTGTTTAGCTGCCACTTTTCCCCCAAATGATTTGTAAATTTACTGTAATCCTAGTCAAAATCATAGCAGGCTATTTTATAAAAAGTAATTAGAAGATTCTAAATTTTGTATGGAAATACAAATAACTTCTCTAGATTATTTGAAATAATCTTGAAAAAAGAAAAACAAAGTTATAAATGTCATATTATCGGATTTTATGAGTTATTTTAAAGCTGAGCTAATCAGGATTGGGTGGAATTTGCATAAGGATAAGACATGTAAGTCAATTGAACAAATAGAGTCTAGAAATAAACATGCACATAAACAATCAATTTATTTATACAAAAGTGCCAAGGCATTTTAATGGGGAAAGGAAATTCCTTTTTAACAAGTAGTCTATAGCTGCTGCACAAATACATGGAATAAAATTAACCTTAATCCCCCAATCCAAACAAAAATTAGAAATGGATCATAGATCTAAACTAAAATCTAAAGCAATAAAATTTGAATAAGAATATGGGGAAATACCTTTATGACTTGTAATATGAAAATATTTGGCAATGAAGCAAAAAGACACAAGCATAAAGAAAATTAAATTAAAAAAATGGACTTTACCAAAGTGGTTTTTAAAAAGTGTTCATCAAGAGATACTATTACATGCCCTAACTGGTTTGGCTCAGTGGATAGAGTGTCAGCTTGTGGACTGAAAGGTCCCAGGTTCGATTCTGGTCAAGGGCATGTACCTTGGTTGTGGGCACATCCCCAGTAGGGGGTGTGTAGGAGGCACCTGATCGATGTTTCTCTCTCATTGACGTTTCTGACTCTCTGACCCTCTCCCTTCCTCTCTGTAGAAAATCAATAAAATATATTTTTAAAAAAAGAGAGAGAGATACTATTACAAAATAAAAGGCAAGCCACAGATTGGAAAAAGTATTCATAATTAATAAACAGCAAAATATTTGCACCCAGAATATACAAAATTCTACACATCATTGATAAAATGTTAACTAGTAATACAAACACCCACTTATGGCCCTGGCCATATGCTCAGTTGATTGAGGATCATCCCATGCACCAAAGATTGGCTGTTTGATTCCTGGCCAGGGTTGTGGATTCAATCTCCAGTAGGGGAAGTGCAGGAGGCAGCCAATTGATGTTTCTCTCTCGCATTGATCTCTCTATCTCTGTCTCTGTCTCTTCCTTTTTCTCTCTGTCTCCCTTGCTCTCTCTCTAAAATCAATAAAAATATATGCATAACCCATGGACTCAGAAAATAGGGTGGGGAAGGCCTGTGGTGGGGAGTGCAGGGTGAATGGCGAGCTAGAAGAGGTCAGTGGGTCAATGGGGGGACAGAGGGACATATCTAATACTTTCAACAGTAAAGATTTAAAAAATTAAAAACAACAACAACCATAAAACAAAAGCACAACAACCACTTATGAAAAGATATGACAAGCCCATTAAACAATTTTCCACTTAAGGACAAATCAAAACCAGTTTATGCTCATATAAAGAGCTGAAATAATGCTTACAACACTAAATGTTTGTGAGGATATGGAGGAACGAGTACTTTTATACATTACATACAGGGGTACAAAAGAGCATGCACATCCTTTTGGAGGGAGGGTATGTAGCTCTTTCTTACAAAGTTAAACACACTCCATCAATCTATTTCCCAGAAATTTTACTCTTAGGTATTTACAAAAGAAACAAATTATATGCCCACACATAGTAGTGTACAAACATACTTATAGTAAATTATTCATAGTAGCCCCAAACTGGGAAATTCTAAATATCCTTAAGAGAATGTATATATTTGTGTGATGGAATACTACTCACCATTGCAAAAGAAAAAGAAAAAAAATTGGAAAATGAATGAGGACAATGAAGGATTTAAAAAGTAAATCGGTTGAATGAAAGAATCCAGACACACATGAGTACATATTAGATGATACAGTTTATAAAAGTTTTAAATATAGGCAAAAGTAGTCTATATTGATTCAAATCAGAGTAGTAGTTGCCTATGAGTGCTGGGGAATGACTATAGGAGAACAAAGAGAAGCTTTCTTGCAAGATGGAAATGTTCTTTATATTGGTACGTAGGTGTGTATATCAGTTAAAACTATTTGAATTGTACACTTAAGAAGGTCACATTTCATTGTATATAAAATTTACCTACTTTTTAAAATATTGTCAAAACTTTGCTATTAAATAAGAATAACATAAACTTTTTTTTTGTCATTCCCTGAATTCCATACCTTTTCATAATTCCTTACTGTTCTATCCTCAAGTCTAAATGGTCTTCCACAAGAGTTCCCTTCTCTCTTACATGGCAATATCTACTCTTCATTTTATTTTTGATAGCTATTTTCAATTCTTCTCTTTCTCCGTCTTTCTTAAAAACAATATTTTTAGCAACTTTTAGAGAAAGAGGAAGGGAGAAGGAGTTAGAAAAAGAATCATCGATGTGAGAGCAGGACATCAATGACTGGCTCTGTCCTGCACACCCCCTACTGGGGATGAAACCTACAACCTGGGCATGTGCCCTGACGGGAGTCAAACCAGCAACCTTACTGAGCCATATGAGCCAGGGTTTCTTTATCACCATTATAAGACCTTTTTTTATACCATTTACTCTTAGTAAGGTGTAAATGAGAAAAAGTGCTTTAACTGTTGACTCTCAGCTAAATGTCTATGATAATAAAAGCATAATATGCTAATTAGACCAGACATCCTTCCAGATGACCTTCCAGATGAAGTTGAGGCTGTGAGGGAAGCCCAGGTCCCGGGTGCCAGAGGGAAGCTGGTGCTGGAAGCTGGGGGAAGGAAGGTCTACTCTTGCATGAATTTTATGTATCGGGCCTCTAGTTTTTTATAAGTGTGAATTGCTAGAGCTCAGAGTCAATGAAGTAGCTTAAAAGTATTTTGCATCATCAATGCCAGAAAAATAGAATTTTATATTTAACCTTTTAAATCAGTTATTTAAGTAATACTGAGTTGTCAGAGAGTTTGATGGATCTGCAAAGAGCTTTTAATCAACAGTGGAAAGACTTTAGTCAATTAAGGACATATGAATGTCCATAAACAAGATGGCAAATGTTTCTGAAGGGAGGCAAGTCTCTTAGGATTCTTTTCTCTCCCATACATTTTATTCTCAACACTTCCCCTGGGCCCCTGAAAAGTCACTGTTCTGTTATCATGCCTATTCATCTTGCATATGTCCTGCTGTCTCACATGTCTCAGAGTAGCCTGTTATATGCCTCTGTGATTCCAATCAGGTCCATCTTTCTCGCCACTTTTCTTCCCTTTCACTCTTTATCCTCTGATTGACTCACTCCCAACTTCTAGCCAGAATGACTGTGGATGGTTTGGAAATCTATCTTCTATAATAAAACTGAAACATGCAAATGTGACCGTTACCACCAGCCAATCAGAGCGGCTGTATGCAAATGAACCCAGCCAAGATGGAGGCCAACAGCCACGGAACTAGACCAAACCAAAGGGTTCTGTTGCAACTGCCTGCCTAGGCTGGCAGTTGGAAGTGGTACCAGGGCACCAGGGCACCAGGAAGTGGGAAAGCAAGGTGGCGGGCCGGGGAGCAGGTAAGAGGTGGCAGGGGGTCGGTGGCCTGCTTGGTGGGCTTCCCAGGCCCTTTGTGGGGCATCAGAGAGCAGGTAAGAGGTGGCAGGGGGTCGGCGGCCTGCTTGGCAGCTGTCCAGGCCCTTTGCGGGGCATCAGGGAGTGGAAAAGAGGCAGCAGGGGTTCAGTGGCCTGCTTGGTGGGCTTCCCAGGCCCCTTGCAGGGCACCAGGAAGCGGGAAAGCAAGG